>AWOL01S0029263.1:28610-42482 GCA_000715115.1 Nicotiana otophora | reverse complement strand
TATATATATATATATATATATATATTCCTTTTCATTTCCGTTGCGACGTGCAACCCGTTCCCCCAATATAACTTTAAACGACTCATAAATATAATAAAAGTTACTCCAATAAATACCACGTCCAATGAGAAACCTTTAAGCATCAAGGCACACAATAATTATAATTTATCTACGAGCAAACAATGGCAATTATCAATTAATTGTGAAAATCGTAGAGAAAATAGGCAGTTAATATTTAGTATGCTAAATGTCAAATAACAATTAAGACACATAAATCAAATAGCATGTAACAATTGTTGCAGGAATTCAAAAATTAATATTTGACAAAGAATAGGAGAGAAAAAATTATTATAACAATTAATTCATGATTTAAAAACGATTAATAATTTTTCAAATTATTATGCTAACAATTAATTTGATGGCATATAGACACTCGTCACCTCGCCTATACGTCGTTCACATGCATTTCACATAACAAATAGTTTAAGGGTTCTATTCCCTCAAGTCAAGGTTAACCACGACACTTACCTCACTTTGCAAATTCCAATAAATTATTCGACCACAGCTTTTTCTTTTGAATTTATCTCCAAAAGCGTCAAATCTATTCACAAACAATTCGATATACTCAATATGAATCATAGGAATTAATTCCATATGAATTTACTAATTTTTCGGATAAAATCCGAAATTTATTTTAAAATTTGACAGTGGGGCCCACATCTCAAATCTCAGAAAAACTTATGAAATCCGAACACCCATTCTCAGACGAGTCCAACCATACAAAAATTATCAAATTCCGATGTCAAATGGACCCTCAAATATTAGATTTTTCTTTTTGGAAGATTTTATAAAAATCTGATTTTTCTCCCAAAATTTCACGGATTCATGATATAAATGAGTACGGAATCATGAAATATAATCAATATAGGATAAGGAACACTTACCCATATTTGTTCCCATGAAAATCGCCCAAGAATCGCCTTACCCGAGCTCAAAAATAAAAAATGGTTGAAAATGGGACGAATCCCATTATCCAGAACATAAGTTTTGTTTCTTGGACTTTTACCTTTCGCGAACACGGTCAGTGCCTCGCGTTCGCGAAGAAAAATTTTGTGCTGTCCAGTTTTACCCTTCGCGAACACGAGGGCTACTTCGCGAACGCGAAGCTTGCCTGCGCGAAGGCAAATTTTCCCGACTAGCCTTTTTCCCTTCGCGAACGCGAGGCTTCGAACGCGAACGCGAAGTTTTGCACCTCGATCCTTCGTGAACGCGTGCCCTTAGTCGTGAATACGAAGCACAAAATATGCCAGTCCAAGTTTCCTCTTCGCGAATGCGAGACTCCCCTCGCGAACGCAAAGAAGGAAACCAGAAGCAGATTTTTGCAGTTTTCTCAAGTTCAATAATGATCCGTTAACTACCCGAAATCAACCCGAGCCCTTGGGGCTCCAAATCAAATATGAACCCAAGTCCTAAAACATCATACGAACTTGCTCGCGCGATCAAATTGCCAAAATAATAATCTAGAACTACGAATCGGACACCAGATCAAAGGAAATTTTCAAGAAAACTTTAAAACTTATATTTTCACAACCGGACGTCCGAATCACGTAAAATCAACTCGGTTTCTCACCAAATTTGACAGACAAGTCATAAATATTATAGTGAACTTGTACCAGGCTCCAGAACCAAAATACGGACCCGGTGTCAATAAATCCGACATCAGTAAATTCTTAAAATTCAATAAGCTTTCAAACTTTTAATATTTCATCAAAATTCTATATCACGGGCTAGGGACCTCGGAATTGGATTTCGGGCATACGCCCAAGTCCCAAATCACGATACGGACCTACCGGAACTGTCAAAACACTGATCCGAGTTCGTTTGCTCCAAATATTGACCAAGGTCAACTCAGTTGAGTTTTAAAGCTCTATTTCACATTTTAATCTATTTTTCACATAAAAACTTTCTGGAAAAATTATACGGACTGCGCACGCTAGTCGAGAAATGATAAATAGTACTTTTCGAGCTCTTAGAACACAGAATTACTTATTAAATATAAATATAACACTTTGGGTCATCACATTCTCCACTTCTAAAACAAACGTTCGTCCTCGAACGAAGTTAGAAAAAAAAGTACCTGAGCTGGAGAAAAGCTGTGGATATTTACTCCGCATGTCTGACTCGGACTCCCAGGTAGATGCCTCTACCGGCTGACCTCTCCATTGCACTCGAACTGAAGGATAACTCTTCGACCTCAACTACCGGACCTGCCGGGCTAGAATTGCCACCGGCTCCTCCTCGTAAGTCAAATCTTTGTCCAATTGGACTGAGCAGAAATCTAACACATGGAACGAATCATCATGATATTTCCAAAGCATAGACACATGGAACACCGAATGAACCGATGATAAACTAGGTAGTAATGCAATCCTGTAGGCTGCTTCACCTACCCTTTCAAGAATTTCAAAGGGTCCGATATACCTAGGGCTCAACTTGCCCTTCTTTCCAAGCCTCATTACACCTTTCATAGGTTAAACCCGGAGCAATATTGTTTCTCCAACCATGAATGCAATATCGCGAACTTTAAGGTCGGCATAACTCTTTTGCCTAGACTGAGCTGTGCGAAGTCGATCGTGAATAATCTTGACCTTATCCAAGGCATCCTGTACCAAATCGGTACCCAACAACCGAGCCTTTCCCGGTTCAAACCAGCCAACTGGCAAATGACATCGCCTTCCATATAATGCCTCATATGGAGCCATGTGAATGCTCGACTAGTATCTATTATTATAAGCAAACTCCGCAAGTGGCAAGAACTGATCCCAATAACCTCCAAAGTCTATAACACAAGCGCAAATCATATCTTCCAATATCTGAATAGTGCGCTCTGACTGTCCGTCTGTCTGTGGATGAAATATTGTACTCAACTCAACCTGCGTGCCTAATTCACGTTGTACAGACCTCTAGAAGTGTGAGGTAAATTGCGTACCTCGATCTAAAATAATAGACACGGGCACACCGTGAAGGCAGACAATCTCACGAATGTAAATTTCAGCTAACCGCTCTGAAGAATAGGTAACTACCACTGGAATGAAATGTGCTGACTTGGTCAACCTATCCACAATGACCAAAACTGCGTCAAATTTTCTTTAAGTCCGTGGGAGCCCAACAACAAAATCTATAGTGATACGCTCCCACTTCCACTCAGGAATTTCTAACTTCTGAAGCAAACCACCAGGTCTCTGATGCTCGTACTTAACTTGCTGACAATTCAGACACCGAGCTACATATGCAATTATATCCTTTTTTATTCTCCTCCACCAAGAATGTTGTCAGAAATCTTGATACATTTTGGCGGTACCTGGATGAATAGAATACTTGGAACTGTGTGCCTCTTCAAGAATTAATTCACGAAGCCCGTCAATATTAGGCACACAAATATGACCCTGCATTCACAGAACTCCATCTTTCCCTATAGCAACCTGTTTGGCATTACCGTGCCGCACTGTGTCCTTAAGGACAAGTAAATGAGGATCATCATACTGCCTCTCTCTGATGCGCTCATATAATGTGATGACCCAAAATATCATCTTTAAAGTTAATAATTAATTCTATGTTTTAAGACCTCTAAAACCACTATTTATCATTACTCGACTTGCATGCACAGTCCGTAAAATTTTCCAAAAAGTTTTTATGTGAAAAATGGATTAAAATGTGAATTAGAACTTTAAAACTCAACTAGTTGCCTTTGGTCAACATTTTGTGAAAACAGACTTGGATCAGTATTTTGACAGTTTCGGTAGGTCCGTATCGTGCTTTGGGACTTGGGCGTATGCCCGGAATCAAATTCCGAGGTCCCTAGCCCGAGATATGGAATTTTGATGAAAACTTAAAGTTTTTAAAAGCTTAAGTCAAATAGTGACCGGATGTTGAATTATGTGCAAACTACCCCAGAATAGAATTTTGATGATTCCAACAGCAAAGTATGGTGATTTGGGACTTAGCGTGATCAAAATTTTATTTGAAAATCCGTAGTGAAATTAGGCTTGAAATGGCTAAAACAGAAATTTTAGTTTGGAAGTTTGACCGGGGAGTTGACTTTTTGATATCGGAGTCGTAATCCAGTTCCGAAAATTTTCATAGCTCCGTTATGTCATTTATGTCTTGTGTGCAAAATTTGAGGTCAATCGGACTTGATTTGATAGGTTTCAACATCGAATGTAGAAGGTGGAAATACTAAGTTTTATTAAGCTTGAATTGGAGCATGATTCGTAATTTTTGCATCGTTTTATGTGATTTGAGGTTTTAAATAAGTTTGTATGATATTTTAGGACTTGTTTGTATATTTGATTGAGGTCCCAAGAGCCTCGGGTGAGTTTCGGATGGTTAACGGATCAAAGAATTGGTCTTAAAAAGCTGCTGCAATTTTTCTCTTCTGCTGGATATTTTGGGCTGTGATCGAGCCCAGATATTGAGCCCAGGGTCGACGGCCAGGGTCAAATCCAGAGACGAGGCTCAAGATCGAGGCCATGATTGAAGGCCCAGGCTCGATGCCATGATCGAGGCCATGATTGAAGGCCCAGGCTCGATGCCATGATCGAGGCCATGATTGAAGGCTCAGGCTTGATGCCATGATTGAGGCCATGATCGAAGGCCCAGGCTCAATGCCATGATCGAGGCCATGATCAAAGGCCCGGGCTTGATGCCAGGATCGAGGCCATGATCGAAGGATCAGGCTCTGTGCCTAGGCTCGAGGGCCATGATCAAGGCCTAGGCTCGAGGGCCATGATCGAAGCCACGATCGAGGCCTAGTTCCGAAGGCTGCCTGGGCAGATTTATAAAAGAGGGCATTCGTCCCATTCGCCATTTTTAACAAACTGGAACTTGAGCAGAGGCGATTTTTGATAGATTTTCAAGGAAATACATTGTGTTAAGTTATTCTAACTCGGATTTGGTCTATATACACAAATATATCATTATTTTCACCATTTAATTAGTGTTTTGAAATTGAAATTGATTCCTATAAATTTTGTTGACTGTATCGAATTACTTATGACTAGATTCAAGTCGATCGGAGTCGAAAAATCGAGGAAAAAAGCATACTACTTGGTTAAATTGGAGCAAGTCGAGGTAAGTGATAAATTGTGTGGGGGAAATCTCCCCTAGGATTGGTATTGAAGTGATAAATTGTAATATGTTGAAAGTCGTGTACACGAGGTGACGAGTGTGTACACGGGCTAAATGTGAAAGATTATATTTTAAATTATGTAGATCACTGTTGCGCATTAATTAATCTATTTTATTCTAATATATTCTTCATCATTGATTTAATGTTTATATTTTAAAGTTCCTTGACCTTTTCCTGCTAATTGTTTTACCTGTTTAGTTGAAACTTAGTTTCTTTTATTCTGTGCATTATTGGAAGTTGATTTTATTTAAATCAAATATTATTAATATGAAGTATTTGACATTTTTAAATTTGGTATTGAAGCAACATATTAAAGATTTTGAAATATTATTTTCCTGAATTATTTATTCCTGAATATTTTTGTAAGATTTTCATACTCATTGTGATGGAGCCGTGAGCTCTTTATTGTGGAAAAATATTGTTGTTGAAGTATTTTGGCAAGTTAAAATATTTGAGCACTTGAGGTGAATTGTGATGTTGATACGCATGCGGTGATATAAGGTCTGGGTATTGAAACGCATACGGTGAGATAAGGGTGGCTTGATACGCGTGGCTAGTAGGGAAAACTACTAGAAGTCATGCGGTATAATAAGGATGGCTAAAACGCGGGATGCTATTTCGAAAAAAGCATTTGCTTTAAAATAAATTGTGAAGGCTCCCGCGGTGAGATAAGAAAATGAGATATTGTGAATTTATTTATGATTTGGGACTACGAGGCGGTACCTCGGGAGTGCCCTTGTTGACATTGATTTATGGCCGCAATTGCCTTTGATTATTTGTTGTGATTTTCTTAAAGTTGAAAGAAAATTCTGTTTTGATTCCACGAGATATTATTTGCCATTATTTTTTGTAATTAAATGGTGACATGCTACTTGATTCCGTTCCATTGTCATTTTATTTTATTATATTGTTAAATATTTTACCATGAAATTATTATTTTCCAGTAGGGTCTGACCTGACCTCGTCACTACTCTACTGAGGTTATGCTTGGCACTTACTGGGTACCGTTGTGGTATACTCATACTACGCTTCTGCACATCTTTTTGTGCAGATCCAGGTACTCCTTACCAGCCCCAACATCAGTGAGTTACCTGTACACGGAGGCTTCGAGGTATATCTACCAGTGTCCGCAGACTCCGGAATCCCCTTCTATCATTATTATGTTGCTTCCTTGTTTTCTTTAGACCTTCATCCATATAGAGACATTGAGGATAAAATTCTTAGAAGCTTGTGACTTATTTCTATCAGGTTTTGGGAGTTGCAATTATTTAAAGTTTCATATTTCTATTTTTATTCCGCATTGATAGGCTTACCTAGTCTTAGAGACTAGGTGTCATCACGACATCCTACGGAGGGAATTTGGGGTCGTGACAAGTTGGTATCAGAGCTCTAGGTTCATAGGTGTTATGAGTCACAAGTAGGTTTAGTAGAGTCTTGCGGATCCGTACGGAGATGTCTGTACTTATCTTCGAGAGACCATGGAACTGTTAGGAAATATTCACTTCTTTGATTCCTTATTATGCATATTCGTTGACTTTAAAATTTTAAACCAGTGTCTTTCTATTCTCTCACAGATGGTGAGGACACGCACAACTGGATCCGATGATCAGACACTCGCGCCCCTTGTTGGAGCCGCAAGAGGCCGAGTCGGGGCAAAAGCCGAGCCAGTGGCCGAGGAAAACCACGTGGTGCAGCCAGAACACCTGCACGAGCTACTGCGCCAGAGCCTCCAGTAGCTCCAGTTGGAGAGCAGACACCTGAGATGCCTGTTACTACTCCCGCACTTTAGTAGACTCTTGCCCAGTGTTTGAGCATGTTTGGCACTCTAGCTCAGGCAGGGTTGATTCCACTTGCTCCTGCCACATCTCAGGCCGGGGGAGGAGCACTGACTCCTGCCGCCCGTACTCTAGAACCACGGGCCCGAGTTGACCATGCCCCAGAGGTTATACCAGTGTAGCCAGTTGTCCCAGTTAGGCCTGAGATTAGGACAGTAGTTTTAGAGGGGGAGCGGCTCAGGCTCGAGAGGTACAAGAAGTACCACCCTCCCAATTTCAGCGGCTTATCTTCAGAGGATGCTCATGGTTTTCTGTAGGAATGTCACCGTATCTTTCGTATTATGGGTATTGTGGATTCCAGTAGGGTTTCTTTCATGGCATTACAGTTTAGAGGAGTAGCCTACCGGTGGTGGCGGGCATATGAGTTGGATAGTCCCGCTGAGGCATCTCCACTCACTTGGACTCAATTCTAAGATATGTTCTTAAGGGAGTATGTTCCTCAAAATTTTAGAGATGCATGACGCGTAGAGTTTGAGCAGCTGCGCCAGGGTTCTATGACCGTGTCAGAGTATGCGGTCCGATTCTGTGATTTGGCGAGGCATGCACCAGCCTTGGTTGCTACTGTTCGAGAGCGGGTTCGCAGATTTATCGAGGGTCTCTACCCTAATATCAGATACAGTATAGCCCGAGAGCTATAGATGGACATCACATACCAACAGGTGGTGTCAATTGCTAGGAAATTAGAAGGTATGCTGATCCGGGAGAGGGAAGAGAGGGAAGCTAAGAGACCCCGAGATTTTGGAACATATAATACTTCTCGTGCCCCAGTTGCAGCCCATCATGGTAGAGGTTATGTGAGCCGTCCTATTCTTTCAGCACTTCCAGTGCTATTCCGGCTACTCCCAGACCTCAAGTTCCATATTATGCACCGCCAGTGTCTACTGTACCTCCTGTATGGGGTGCTTTCAGCGGGCAGTCTAGTCGATCAGGCCTGAGCCGGTCCCAGCAGCCACATCCTCCGAGGGCTTGTTTTGAGTGTGGTGACACTCGTCATATTATGAGAGATTGCCCCAGATTATGAGGGGTGCACCTTCACAGATTTCTCAGGCCCCACCTATTCCACAGGGCCCTTAGGCTTCTCAGGCCATGATTACTACACCAGTTGCCACTCCACCTGCACAGCCAGCTAGAGGTGGATGTCAGGCAGGTAGAGGTCGCCCTAGAGGGGGAGGCCAGACCAAATATTATGCCTTTCCTGCTAGGACAGAGGCCGTTGCATCCGATTCTGTTATCACAGGTATTATTTCGGTCTGTCATAGAGATGCATCAGTCTTATTTGATCCAGGCTCCACTTATTCTTATGTGTCATCTTAGTTTTTCCTGTATTTGGGTGTATCACGTAGTTCCTTGAGTTCTTCTGTTTATGTATCTAAACCCGTGGGTGAATCTATTATTATGGGCAGCGTGTATCGGTCGTGTTTAATTGTTATCAGTGGCTTTGAGACCAGAGCTAATTTATTATTGCTCAGTATGGTGGATTTCGATATTATTTTGGGTATAGACTGGTTGTCGCCATATCACGCTATTCTTGATTATTACGCCAAGATGGTGACGTTAGCTATGCCAGGTCTATCGCGGCTAGAGTGGAGAGGTACCTCGGATCATGTTCCTAGCAGGGTTGTTTCATTTCTTAAAGCTCAATGAATGGTTGATAAGGGGTGTGATGCGTATCTAGCCTATGTGAGAGATGTTAGTGTTGATACTCCTACCGTGGAGTCAGTTCCTGTAGTAAGAGATTTTCCTGATGTATTTCCAGCGGATCTTCCGGGTATGCCACCCGACAGGGATATTGACTTTGGCATTGATTTGTTATCGGACACTCATCCTATTTCTATTCCACCATATCGCATGGCCCCAGCAGAGTTGAAGGAATTAAAAGAACAATTACAGGAATTTCTTGATAAGGGCTTCATTCGGCCCAGTGTATCGCCTTGGGGTGCTCCTGTCTTATTTGTGAAGAAGAAGGATTGTTCTATGCAGATGTGTATTGATTACCGCCAGCTGAACAAGGTTACAGTGAAGAACAGGTATCCATTGCCACGTATTGATGACCTATTTGATCAGCTTTAGGGTGCCAGAGTGTTTTTTAAGATCGACTTGTGTTCAGGCTATCATCAGTTGAAGATTCGGGAGCCAGATATCCCAAATACTGCTTTTAGGACTCGGTATGGTCATTATGAATTTCTTGTAATGTCATTTGGGCTAACCAACACCCCAGCAACATTTATGTACTTAATGAATAGTGTATTTCAGCCATATCTTGATTCTTTCATCATTGTATTTATTGACGACATTCTGGTATATTTCTGGAGTCGGGAAGATCATGAACATCACCTGAGGGTTGTGCTTCAGACTTTGAGAGAAAAGAAGTTATATGAAAAATTTACTAAGTGTGAATTCTGGCTTGATTCAGTGGGATTTTTTGGTCATATAGTTTCTTGCGAGGGAATCATGGTAGATCTAAAGAAGATTAAAGCAGTGCAGAGTTGGTCCAGACCATTCTCAGTTACGGAAATCCGGAGTTTCCTTGGTTTGGCAGGGTATTATCGCCGATTTGTAAAGGGTTTCTCTTCTATTGCTGCATCTATGACCAAATTGACACAGAAGGGTGCTCCGTTCAGGTGGACCGAGGAATGTGAGGAGAGCTTCCAAAAGCTCAAGACAGCTTTGACTACAACCCCAGTATTGGTATTGCCTATAGGTTCAGGGTCTTATACTGTGTATTGTGACACGTCATGTATTGGTCTCGGCGCAGTGTTGATGCAAGAAAGTAGGGTGATTGTCTAAGCATCCAGATAGTTAAAGTTACATGAGAAGAATTATCTGGTCTATGACCTTGAGTTAGCAGCTATTGTTCATGCCTTGAAGATTTGGCTGCATTATTTGTACGGTGTCCATTGTGAGGTCTAAACCAATCACCAGAGTCTACAACATCTGTTTAAACAGAAGGATCTTAATTTGCAGCAGCGGAGATGGTTGGAGTTTCTTAAGGATTATGATATCACCATTCTCTATAATTCCGGGAAGGCCAATGTAGTGGCTGATGCCTTGAGTCGTAAGGCGGAAAGTTTAGGTAGCTTATCATATTTACCGATAGAAGAGAGGCCTTTAGCCTTGGATGTTCAGGCCTTAGCCAACCAGTTTGTCAGGTTGGATATTTCCGAGACGAGCCGAGTTTTGGCTTGTATGGTTTCTCAGTCCTTTCTTTATGATCGTATCAGGGAGCGTCAGTTTGATGACCCCCATCTGCTTGTCCTTAAAGATACAGTTCAGCACAGTGATGCCAAGGAAGTCACTATTGGAGATGACGATGTATTATGGATGCAGAGCAAGCTATGTTTGCCTAATGTAGATGGTTTGCATGAGTTGATTCTCCAGGAGGCTCACAGTTCGCGATACTACATTCATCCGGGTGCTGCAAAGATGTATCAGGACTTGAGACGGCACTATTGGTGGAGGCGGATGAAGAAAGAGATAGTGGATTATGTAGCTCGGTGTCTAAATTGTCAACAAGTGAAATATGAGCATCAACAACCGGGTGGATTGCTTCAGAAGTTAGAGATTCCACAATGGAAATGGGAGCAGATCACTATGGATTTCATTGTTAGACTTCCACGGACTCAGCGGAAGTTTGATACAGTTTGGGTGATTGTGGATAGGTTGACCAAGTCAGCTCATTTCGTTCCTGTGATGACTACCTACTCTTCTGAGCAGTTGGCTCGAATCTATATTCGCGAGATTGTCAGACTTCACGGCGTACAGGAATCTATCATCTCTGACCGGGGTACACAGTTTACCTCACGATTTTAAAGGTCTTTACAGCGAGAGTTGGGTACTCGTGTGGAGTTGAGTATAACATTTCACCCTCAGACAGACGGGCAGTCCGAACGCACTATTCAGATACTGAAGGATATGCTTCGTGCATGTGTGATAGATTTTGGGGGTGCTTGGGACTAGTTCTTACCACTTACTGAGTTTGCTTACAACAACAGTTAACAGTCGAGCATTCAGATGGCTCCGTATGAGGCCTTGTATGGTAGGCGGTGCCGGTCTCCAGTGGGTTGGTTCGAACCGGGAGAGGCTAGGCTATTGGGTACAGACTTGGTTCAGGATACCCTAGAAAAGGTTAAGTTGATTCAGGATCGACTTCGTACAGCCCAATCTAGACAGAAGCGTTATGCGGATCGGAAGGTTTGTGATGTTACATTCATGGTTGGTAAGCGGGTCCTGCTCTGGGTTTCGCCTATGAAGGGGGTGATGAGGTTCGATAAGAAGGGCAAGTTGAGCCGTAGGTATATTGGACCTTTTGAGATTCTTGAGAGAGTTGGAGAGGTGGCTTATAGACTTGCACTACCACCTAGTCTCTCTGCAGTTCATCCAGTATTCCATGTTTCTATGCTTCGGAAATATCACGGCCATCCGTCTCATGTGTTTAGACTTCAGTTCGGTTCAGTTGGACAATGATCTATCTTATGTTAAGGAACCCGTGGTTATTTTAGATAGGCAGGTTTGAAAGCTGAGGTTAAAGAACATTGCTTCCATAAAGGTTCAGTGGAGGGGTCATCCGGTCGAGGAGGCGACTTGGGAGACCGAGCATGATATGCGCATCTGTTATCCACACTTATTCACCAGCTCAGGTACTTTTTCTAACTCCGTTAGAGGATGACCGTTTGTTTTAGAGGTGGAGAATGTGATGAGCCAAAATGCCATCTTTAAAGTTAATAATTAATTATGTGTTTGAAGACCTCGAAAAGTACTATTTATCATTACTCGACTTGCATGCGCAGTCCGTAAAATTTTTCAGAAAGTTTTTATGTGAAAAATAGATTAAAATGTGAATTAGAGCTTTAAAACTCAACTGAGTTGACTTTGGTCAATATTTTGAGCAAACGGACTCGGATCAGTGTTTTGACAGTTTCAGTAGGTCAATATCTTGATTTGGGACTTGGGCGTATGCCCGGAATCAAATTCCGAGATCCTTAGCCCGAGATATGGAATTGTGATAATACATTAAAGGTTTTAAAAGCTTAAGTCAAATAGTGACTGGATGTCGAATTATGTGCAAACGACCCTAAAATAGGATTTTGATGATTCCAACAGTTCAGTATGGTAATTTTGGACTTAAGAGCGTGATCGAAATTTTATTTGGAAGTCTATAGTGAAATTAGGCTTGAAATGGATAAAATAGGAATTTAAGTTTGAAAATTTGACCGGCGAGTTGACTTTTTAATATCGAAGTCGGAATCCTGTTCCGAAAATTTTCATAGCTCCATTATGTCATTTATGACTTGTGTGCAAAACTTGAGGTCAATCGGACTTGATTTGATAGGTTTCGACATCGAATGTAAAAGTTGGAAATTCTAAATTTCATTAAGCTTGAATTAGAGCATGATTCGTTATTTTTGCGTTGTTTTATCTGATTTTAGGTTTCAAATAAGTTCGTATGATGTTTGAGGACTTGTTGGTATATCTGGTTGAGGTCCCGAGGGCCTCGGGTGAGTTTCGTATGGTTAACGGATAAAACAAATAGACTTAAAAAGCTGCTGCAATTTGTCTCTTTTACTGGATATTCTGGGCTGTGATCGAGCCCAAGATTGAGCCCAGGGTCGACGGCCAGGGTCGAAGCTAGAGACGAGGCTCAAGATCGAGGCCATGATTGAAGGCCCAGGCTCGATGCCATGATCGAGGCCATGATTGAAGGCCCAGGCTTGATGCCATGATCGAGGCCATGATCGAAGGCCCAGGCTCGATGCCATGATCGAGGCCATGATCGAAGACCCAGGCTTGATGCCAGGATCGAGGCCATGATCAAAGGACCAAGCTCGATACCTAGGCTTGAGGGCCATGATCGAGGCCTAGGCTCGAGGGCCATGATCGAAGCCACAATCGAGGCCCAGTTCCGAAGGCTGCCTGGGCAAATTTATAAAAGAGGGCATTCGTCCCATTCTCCATTTTAAACAAACTGGAGCTTGAGCAGAGGCGATGTTTGATAGATGTTTAAGGAAAGACATTGGGGTAAGTGATTCTAACTCCGATTTGATCTATATACAAAAATATATCATTATTTTCACCATTTAATTAGTGTTTTGAGATTGAAATTTGGGAAATATTTGAAATCTCATAGAAACGAATTTTCAAGATTTTGGTATTGATTCGGAGTCGGATTTGAGTGAAACTAGTATGGTTGGACTCGTAATTGAATGAGTTATCGGAGTTTGTAAGTTTTGTGTGATTCCGAGACGTGGGCCCCACGGGCGATATTTGAGCTAATTTCGGATTTTATTGAAAAATGTAGTATTTTCTTATGAAATTGATTCCTATAATTTTTGTTGACCGTATCGAATTAATTATGACTAGATTCGAGTCAATCGGAGTCAGAAAATCGAGGAAAAAAGCATACTACTTGGTTAAATTGGAGCAAGTCGAGGTAAGTGACTTGTCTAACCTTGTGTGGGGGAAATTTTCCCTAGGATTGGTATTGAAGTGATAAATTGTAATATGTTAAAAGTCGTGTATACGAGGTGATGAGTGTGTACACTGGCTAAATATAAAAGATTATGTTTTAAATTGTGTAGATCACTGTTGCGCATTAATTAATCTCTTTTATTCTGATATATTCTTCATCATTGATTTAATGTTTATATTTTAAAGTTGCTTGACCTTTTCCTGCTAATTGTTTTACCTGTTTAGTTAAAACTTGGTTTATTTTATTCTATGCATTATTTGATGTTGATTTTCTTTAAATCAAATATTATTAATATGAAGTATTTGACATTTTTAAATTTGGTATTGAAGCAACATATTAAAGATTTTGAAATATTATTTTCCTGAATTATTTATTCCTGAATA
>AWOL01S0029263.1:0-17376 GCA_000715115.1 Nicotiana otophora | reverse complement strand
TGATCCCAAGAACCTCCAAAGTCTATAACACAAGCGCGAAGCATATCTTCTAATATCTGAATAGTGCGCTCTAACTGTCCGTCTGTCTGTGGATGAAATGATGTACTCAACTCAACCCGTGTGCCTAATTCACGCTATACAACCCTCCAAAAGTGTGACGTAAATTGCGTACCTCGATCAGAAATAATAGACACGGGCATACCGTGAAGGCGGAGTCCATTTGCTCAAAATACTGATCCGAGTCTGTTTGATCAAAATATTGACTAAAGTCAACTCAGTTGAGTTTTAAAGCTCTATTTCACATTTTAATCTATTTTTCACATAGAAACTTTCCGAAAAATTATACGGACTACGCACGCAAGTTGAGGAATGATAAATAGTATTTTTCGAGGCCTTAGAATACAGAATTACTTATTAAATTTAAAGATGACATTTTGGGTCATCACATGTATATGGATATTTGTATGGCCTTGTCGGCCTATGTTTGGAGTTTATCAAATGATAATGTCAACCTTATAGGCCCGTATATCACATGTATAAGTTTGTATATCATGTTGGGTCATCCTAACCCTAAACNTCTTTCTCTCATCCTTCCATTTATCCACATCTTTTTTGTCTATTTTGCTTTACAACTTAGAATCAGATTTCCTTTTTTGTTTATGCAAAAGATTTCAGTTGCTACAAAGATATGACCTATATATCATATCTTGACTGGTTCTTTAGATCCAAATAATGCGAAGTGATGGGTTGGTTATTAGTTCTATAGTTTTTAGTTCATACTATGTGGGCTGGTCTTTTTTAATCCTAACCCGAAAAAACCAACGAGTCACACACTAAGCATAGCAATTATATCAAATGGTCAATTGAATTTTTATTCAACCTTATAGAATTAAGAATTATAAATGTTCCCCTTGATTTGGATAACATGCTCGATGGGGCATGAGTTCTAGTATCATAAGCGTTTTCTCATAGGAACAGCCGCGAATTTGATCAATTACTTTTCGTGCTTTGTCAGCAGACATAGATATATGTTTACCTAAAGCATATACTTCTGTTTTTTTCTTCTTTAGCATAAGGTTTGCCTCCTACTACTGAATAATCAAGAGAAAGCGCTTGAACCGATGTAAGTAAGATCCGCCACAACTAGAAGTCGATCTGGTACCTTCCTCAATAATCTAGTGCATGCGAAAATTGGACACCACACAAATCACCCCTCTTGTGTGGTATTGAAGTATAAAACATCAACCTCTTCCTATGCAAACTTCTGTAAATATGTACATGATCATTGTTGGATGAATTAGTGAAGGAATGTTTATCACCTAGCACTACAAAGGAAGAAGTATCTAGTTGAAAAATAAGCAATTGGAACAAGTTTGAGAATAATAACCAGGTTTCATAGTGTTCTATTTTTAAATTTCTTATTAATTAGCCGGTTCATGTTAATCCTTAATTAGGCAAAATGCTTCTTTCAATTAAACTTAGAACAAATTTTCTCTTCAGAAAAGCTACAAGCTTCATTATCCAAAGTGTATGACCTTACAAGTACCCTATGTATTAGTTACCAAAATATATTTGGTAAGGTAACTTACCATATTTCTTTATAGGATAGGAAATTTTTGCATATTCCCTACCAATTATCTCAATTTCCAAAACTTTTGTAACAAAACTATAGTCCAATACCAACTGATAAATTTGCTACCTTAAACATTAATTTTTCCCATCTATTACATTTATTCTTATATTCTTCTTTTGGCAGTATAAAAGATCAATTGATTGAGCACAAAGCAGTTCGTAACAACTTTCTACAACCATACAGAAAGTGATAATCAATTCCAATAAATAATGAAGAATTTCACTATTTTGTCCCTACTTTCTTTTGTTCTTCTGTTGAGCTTATCAGCTCCTTCTCTTGGTATGAATTTTTTTTTACTTCTTGATATTCATAATTTGTATTTGATTATTTAATAATTTTTATTGAAGTGCGTGATCATCTCATTTAAATGTGTAAGTTGTTAGAGATCTGGGCATACTTCTATTTATTTAATTATGTCTTTAACACACCCCTGCGGGCTTGATTCTTTTTGTTGAGCAAAGCACGCGAAAATTATTTTTGATATTGAGCGGCAGTGAGACTCGAACTTAGGATCTGTGCCTGCTCTGATATCATGTTGAAGTGTGTGACCATCTCAGCTAAAAGCTTAAGCTGTTATAGAGTGCAAACTTCTAGTTCTATTTATTTAATTATGTCTTCAATAAATTTTGTCGTCGTGATATATACCGGCTATTTATTCCATATTAATTTGTTTGTTCTTATAATTGTAGGGCAACAACCAAAATTATGTCCAACGAGCTTCAAAGTGAACGATCAGTGTGCCAATATCAATTGCTTTTTAGAAGCCTTAAAAATTTATCCAGCAAGTGAGATGCCCCAAAAATGCAGTTGTAGTTCACAAGGGAGTGGCAGCCTATGCTCCTGCTCCATAGTTTGCCAACCTCCAAACTAAATACAATTATGTTAGCAAGTTTATGAGTATAATGCTCAATTAATGAAAATAATTTGCATGAACTCTTGTGATTCGTGTGAACAGAAACTTTGCAATTTCAAAATTCGCCAATTAATAAAACTAAAGAGTAAAGTTTGGAATTTAGATATTTGTAGATACATTTTTAGACCTATTGCCAAACTTTTTCTTCTAATTAGACCTGCTGTGCCTGTGAATTAAAGAAAGGAGGAGGTAATTTAAAAAAGATGTTAATTAATCAAAGTTTCAACTATCCATAGCAGTAATATATATCTATCTTTTTAAGTTATTCAGTAATTCCTTTTGCTCATCACCTTGTTCTAGCCTCGTAAAGAACATCTTGTTGCAATAGAAATGAAGAAAAAACAAAATAAGTTATAAATATTCTCTCAACTAATTATTTTTATTCCTTTTTTTGTGGTTTTTCTTTTTCTTTTTTCATTTTGGCATAACTTTTGCGCAAGAATGATTAAGCAAACCTGCAACTTGCTCTAGTAGAGACTTGGGAAATGAATTAAATATCGTTCGACTAATTTCATGTGATTGCAAGTTCTAACCTAGTAAAGAAATAATTTAATGGTACGTTAGAAGCTTTTGGAGCTACATCTTTCGGTTTGTTCTTATCATTGCAAGCAGAGTCTTAATTTGATTGATCAACATAAATAAGTAATATTAAAAAAATTCATCAACTTTTTTCCTGAAACCTCTCTAGTCTAATGGAAGATAATGATTTTACTTTTTAGTTTAGAAGAAAAAATAAAGAACCAATTAAGCTGTAATTAAATCGAACAAGAAGCTCTAATTAGGACAAAAAGAGGAAATTTGTGCAAACAATCTGATTCATATCAGAGGTTTAAGTCTTACTATTTTATTTTATTGATTCCTATTATTTTATTCTTATTTTGTATTTATTATGTCTATAATGTAAAGATTTGCCATGGTAAGTTTAAATGAGATAATTAGGGCTGGACACGCTGCTGTAGGACTGCAGAAAATTGATGAAAATTGATTCCTCACAACATGAGATCAAACTCAGCAAACTCCCCTATATTAAGCTTATCAGAGTTCATTCATAATGATTCAGTACATATTTGATATGATCGAATTTGCTTATTAGCAAACTATCACACATGTACAATTGCTCTTATTACTTCCACCAGCAGCACATTTGCAACTGTGAGGCATCTTACTTGCTGGCCATTTGAATAGAGCTAAATTGCCACAACTAATTTTATCACACGTCCCATCCGCGGTGAAATTTTCTGGGCAAAATTGAATGTCACCTGACACTAAAACATGACAAGTATACACGTTAATAACAATAACAGCAAAATCAGTATAATCTCATAAGTAGACCAGTATTAGAAACAACCAAAAATAAATCGTTAAAGATAAATTTGCAGGGAAAAAAAATCATATGCATTAGAAAAGAAATATTCATACCTAGCAAAGGGCCAAAACAGGTGAAAAATATTGCCAAAGAGAGGAAAGAAAACACAATGTAACTCTTCATGTTTTTTAACTCTTAACTTTTTGTATGATGTCAAATTATGAATTTTTAATACTACACACGTAGAGTTAACTCATATATATGCAGGGCTTGAAAGGGTGTTTAAAACTATTGTACTAGTTCAAATAAGGCAGCTAATCTATCAAGATATTAAATTACTAAAAAAGAAGGCAGATTGAGAATTTGAGAATATTATTCATATGTAGGAGATTTGAGTGATTATGAAATCGATCTTCCTTTGTACCTCAAAAATGGAAAAGCTATCCCCGAATATCACAGTAAATCATTCTTTTACTCATCGTTGAATGAAAATAAGCCTTTCACTCATAATTAGAGAATTCCATTTTATCTCCATAACGTGAATTTGGCCCATTTTTAAGGGATTTTAACAAAACTAACCGCGGCCGGATTAACTATTTACTTTTTTTAGCCGGTATACATATATTATATACTAATTATATACGGTTATACATATATTATATATTACTAATACATAAATAATATATTCACATACTATTTTAGTTTAAGTGAACGACTATTTAGGTTAATTCTTCAATTTTTAATGTGAATTTGGTCCAAAGACATACATTTGTGTCACAACCCAAAATTTCAACCTTCGGGACCGTGATGGAGCCTAACATTTCACTTGCTAGGCAAGCCAACGTTAGAATAATATTAGCCATTTTTAAATAATATTAATAATATTTAATTTTAAATATCATCCTAGAATTGGTGTTACAAGTGCATGAGCTACTAGAATAATACAAATAAATGTCTGAATAAAAATAAAGATGTCTGAAAGAAATACACAGCTATGATAAAGTGGAAGGGGACTTCAGAACTGCGAACGCCATGCAGTTATACCTCAAGTCTCCTGTGAATAGCTGAATCCGAGCAAATCTACTATATGTCGTTGGGACCAACTCCAGTATCTGCACAAGAAGTGCAGAGTGTAGTATGAGTACAACCGACCCCATGTACCAAGTAAGTGCCGAGCCTAACCTCGACGAAGTAGTGACGAGGCTAAGGCAGGTCACATATATTAACATGTATGCAATAACAATATTAACAACAATAATATAAATAAAACGGGTGTCTCTTTTCAACAGTTAAGGCCAACTCGGCAGTCATAACCAATTATTATTTCAATCAGTTTTCGTTGCGGCATACAACCCGATCCCACAATATATTCATATTCAATTATGTTGCGGCGAGCAACCCACTCCTCCAATATATTTATTTCAATCAATTCTGTTGAGGCGTGCAACCCGCTCCTCCAATATATTCATTTCAATCAATTCTGTTGCGGCGTGCAACCCGCTCCTCCAATATATTCATTTACCAATTCTTATAAAACAATTACTCCAATAAATGCAACAATTAATATGAAATTATAAGATAACAAGCATACAATAATTATGATTTATTAGAAATAAGTGATGACAAGTAGCAGTTAACTGTGGAAATTAAAGATGTAATAAGCATTTTAATAATTAGTATGTGAAACGTCAAGCGGCAATTAAGTCACATAAATCAAATAAGCATGTAGCAATTATAGCATGGATTCAGGGCATGATATTAAGCAAAGAATACGAGAGAAACAATTAATATAATAATTAATTCATGATTTAAAATGATTTATGATTTTTCAAGTAATTATGTAAACAATTAATTTGACGACGTATAGACACTCGTCACCTCGCCTATACGTCGTTCAAATGTATTTCACATAACAAATAATTTAAGGGTTTTATTCCCTCAAGTCAAGGTTAACCGCGACACTTACCTCGCTTTGCAACCAAATTCAAGATTCCAATAAACCTTTGCCTCGCGAATTCGTGTCTCAAATCCTTAAATCTAGTCATAAACAATTTAATATACTCAATACAAATCGTAGGAATTAATTCCATATGAATTTACTAATTTTCCGGATTAAAATCCGAAATTTATTTTAAAAATCGACAGTAGGACCCACTTCTCGAATTCTGAAAAATTCACGAAATCCGAACACCCGTTCCGATACGAGTTAAACTATACAAAAATTATCGAATTCCGACATCGGATTGCCTTTCAAATCCTCAATTAAAGTCTTTGAAGATTTCTATCATTTTCAACCTAATCTTTACCCATTTAAACTCAACAATCTTTCCACAAACCTTATTGGTACAAGCACGTATAACTAATACTCTCACATCCAAGAATCATCTTACTAATTATCCATTTCTAGGTGGATTTCGAAATTGAAGAATTGGGGAAAGAAATTCTTACCTTTTTGAAGCCTTAGCAACCCTTTGATGCGATTTCAAGGTTTGATTCAAGGAAGAGTAGTGAAATTTGTAGTTCTCCCATTTCCTCTCTCTAGAATCGCTCTCCCTTCTCTCTAAAACACCAAACATTACCCCAAAAATGAACCCTAATCAAGTTAAATAAAATGGGTTTCGGGTCATAAAAACCTATTTTTGTACAGCCGCGGCGCTTGGTGCGCCGTGGGGTGCGGGGCGGTTGTGCAAAAAGTGTCTGAAAATGACATTTCGGAGCGTTTTGGAATTTCCCACAGGCGCGGTAGTACAAATTCTGCCAGCGTTTGGTAATTTAGTCATAACGTCTTGTAGGAGTATCCAAATGATGAACGGTTTGAAGCGTTAGAAACTAGACTCAAAGATATTTCATTTTATAGGCTGTCTATCACATAAATCCTTATATATATGTAGATATGATCGTCCAAAATTTGGTCATGTGCGTACTCATTTGGAACTTTAGTCTATTATGAATATTTCCAACTTGGCTTAGACTTAGGACTTTCCTTAGACCTCATATCACTTATAGTATGCCTTGTACACTTATTATCATATCCAATAGGTGTCCATCATGTTAATAGTCCTCAAATGAGAAGTAGAGTCCTTCCCCAAACACATAACATAACTTATCTCTTCTTTCGCACATTTCAATTTCCCGAATTTTACTAACTCCCAAAATTTCTAAAACTTTCGCGAGAGTTTCCTTTGTAACTAGGCCTATCCACCTAACAGAGAATCCCAGAAACCAATCTTAACAACACATACATAATCCAATCAACGTAACATAATATGAAAACAATACTAACATTGGCCTCATAAGCAATATATTTCTAGAAAATGAACGACATTAACATCAACTATTCAGGTGATACGTAACTCATAGCAGTTAAGCTCCCAATATCTTCATAAAACACATAAATGAATGTTTAAATTAACAATGATAATTTTGGGTCATCACATTCTCCACCTCTAAAATAAATGTTCGTCCTCGAACGAAATTAGAGAAGTACCTGAGCTGGTGAAAAGATGTGGATATTTGCTCCATATGTCCGACTCGGGCTCCCAGGTAGATTCCTCAATCGGCTAACATCTCCATTGTACCCGAACTAAAGGATAACTCTTAGACCTCAACTAACGGATCTGCCGAGCTAGAATAGCTACCGGCTCCTCCTCATAAGTCAAATCTTTGTCCAATTGAACCGAGCTGAAATCTAACACATGGGAAGGATCACCATGATATTTTCGGAGCATGGATACATGGAATACCGGATGAACTGCTGATAAACTAAGTGGTAGTACAAGCATGTTGGCTACTTCACCCACCCTTTCAAGAATTTCAAAGGGTCCGATATACCTAGGGCTCAACTTGTCCTTCTTTCCGAATCTCATTACACCTTTCATAGGTGAAACTCGGAGCAATACTCTTTTTCCTGCCATGAATGCAATGTCACGAACCTTACGGTCGCCATAACTCTTTTGCCTAGACTGAGCTATGCGAAGTCGATCCTAAATAATCTTGACCTTATCCAAGGCATCCTGTACCAAATTGGTACCCAACAACTGAGCCTCTCCCCGGTTCAAACCAGCCAACTGGCGAACTACATCGCCTCTCGTATAGTGCTTCTTATGGAGCCATCCGAATGCTCGACTGGAAGCTGTTATTATAGGCAAACTCCGCAAGTGGCAAGAACTGAACCCAAGAGCCTCCAAAGTCTATAACACAGGCGCGAAGCATATCTTCCAATATCTGAATAGTGCGTTCTGATTGTCCGTCTGTCTGTGGATGAAATGTTGTACTCAACTAAACCCGCGTGCCTAACTCACAATGTATAGCCCTCCAGAAGTGTGAGGTGAACTGTGTACCTCGATCAGAAATAATAGGCACGGGCACACCATGAAGGCGAACAATCTCGCGGATGTAAATCTCCGCTAACCGCTCTGAAGAATAGGTAACTGCTACTGGAATGAAATGTGTTGACTTGGTCAACCTGTCCACAATGAACCATACTGCGTCAAACTTTCTCTGAGTTCGTGGGAATCCAATAACAAAATCCATAGTGATACGCTCCCACTTCCACTCGGGAATTTCTAACTTCTGAAGCAAACCACCAGGTCTCTGATGCTGGTACTTAACTTGCTGACAATTCAGACACCGAGTTACATATGCAACTATATCCTTTTTCATTCTCCTCCACCAATAATGTTGCCGCAAATCTTGATACATTTTGGCGGCACCCGGATGAATATAATACCGGGAACTGTGGGCCTCTTCAAGAATTAATTCACGATGCCCATCCACATTAGGAACACAAATACGACCTTGCATCCGCATAACTCCATCATCTCCCACATCAACCTGCTTGGCATCATCGTGCCGCACCATGTCCTTAAGGACAAGCAGATAAGGATCATCATACTTTCGCTCTCTGATGCGCTCATATAAAAAAGACCGAGCGACTGTACAGGCTAGAACCCGACTGGGTTCTGAAACATCTAACCTCACGAATTTATTGGCCAAAGTCCGAACATCTACAGCTAACGACTTCTCACCAACCAGAATACACGCAAGGCTGCCCATACTCACAGCCTAGCTAATCAAAGCATCGGCTACCACATTGGCCTTTCCGGGGTAATACAAAATGGTGATATCATAGTCTTTCAATAGCTCCAACCATCTTCTCTGCTTCAAATTGAGATATTTTTGTTTGAACAAATACTGTAGTCTACGATGATCAATAAATACCTCACACGAGACACCGTAAAGGTAATGCCTCCAAATTTTCAGTGCATGAACAATGGCTGCCAATTCTAAGTCATGAACAGGATAATTCTTATCGTGAACTTTCAATTGTCGCGGCCCATATGCAATCACTCTATCATCTTGCATTAATTCTGCACCAAGCCCAATGTGAGATGTATCACAATATACCGTATAAGATCCTAAACCTGTGGGCAGTACCAACACTGGCGCCGTAGTCAAAGTAGTCTTGAGCTTCTGAAAGCTCAACTCACACTCGTCTAACCATCTGAATGGGACACCCTTCTAGGTCTATTTGGTCAATGGAGATTCTATAGACGAAAATCCCTCCACAACCCGGCGATAATATCCTACCAAACCCAGGAAATTCCAGATCTCTGTAGCTGAAGTAGGTCTAGGCCAATTCTGAACTGCCTCAATTTTTTTAGGATCCACTTTTATGCCTTCAACTGATACAGCATGCCCCAAAAAGGCAACTGAGCCTAACCAAAATTCATATTTTAAAAATTTAGCATATAACTGATTATTCTTCAAAGTCTGAAGCATAATACGAAGATGCTGCTCATGCTCCTCTCGACTGCTGGAGAAAATAAAGATATCATCAATGAACACAACCACAAAGGAATCCAAATAAGGCTTGAACACCTGATTCATCAAATCCATAAATGTTACCGGGGCATTTGTCAGCCCAAATGACATCACTAGGAATTCGTAATGCCCATACCGAGTTCAAAAAGTTATCTTAGGGACATCAGATGCCCTAATCTTCAATTGATGGTCACCGGACCTCAAATCAATCTTCGAAAATACCTTGGCACCCTGAAGCTGATCGAATAAGTCATCATTTTTTGACAACAGATATTTGTTTTTGATAGTGGCCTTATTCAACTGCCGATAATCTATACACATCCGCATAGAGCCATCTTTCTTCTTTTCAAATAGTACTGGTGCACCCTAGGATGAGACACTAGCTCTAATGAATCCCTGATCAAGCAAATCTTGTAATTATTCCTTCAATTCTGGCGAGGCCATACGGTATGGTGGAATCAAAATGGGCTGAGTGCCCGGAGCCAAATCAATACAGAAGTCTATATCTCTGTCGGGTGGCATTCCCGGTAAATCTGGAGGAAATACTTCTGGAAATTCACGGACAACTAGTATTGAGTCCATAGAAGGAACGTCCACACTAGGATCGCGAATATAAGCCAAATAGGCTAGACACCCTTTCTCGATCATACGTCGAGCCTTCATATAAGAAATAACCCTGCTGGTAGAATGATCAGGAGTTCCTTTCCACTCTAATCGAGGTAACCCCGGAATGGCTAAGGTCACTATTTTGGCGTGACAATCCAATATAGCATGATAGGGTGACAGCCAATCCATACCCAAGATGACATCAAAATCTACCATATCAAGAAGTAGAAGATCCACGCTAGTTTTAAGACTTCCAATAGTAACCACACATGAACGATAGACATGATCTACAACGATAGAATCCCCTACCGGCATGGACACGTGCACAGAAGCACTCAAAGAATCAAGAGGCACAACCAAATATGAAGCAAAGTAGGAGGACACATAGGAATAAGTAGATCCTGGATCAAATAAAACTGAAGCATCTCTATGGCAAACTGGAACAATACCTGTGATCACGGCGTTGGATGACTTGGCTTTAGGCCTAGCAGGGAAAGCATAGAATCAGGGTTGGGCCCCAGCACTCTGAACCGCGTCTCTAGGACGGCCTCTAACTGGATGGCCTCAACCTCTAACAACCTGACCTCTACCTCTAATGGCCTGACCTCCACCTCTAGCTGCCTGACCCCTACCTCTATCTAGTTGAGTAGGCGGTGAAGCAACTGTTGCCGGTATGATGGCACGAGAATCCTGCCGAGATCTGTTACTCGACAACTTAGGGCAATACCTCCTGATGTGACCAATGTTCCCACACTCATAACACCCATCCTGATATCGTGGCTGCTGAAGTTGAAGATGACCCGGACGGGTCGGATAACCACTGTAGTGACTTTTAAGTGGTTGTGCACTGATAGGAGCTAAATGTGCACTGAATGTTGGCTGCCCAGGGTAAGGAACATAAGGGCCATGACTCCTTGAAGTATCGTGAGAAGTCTGAAGTGCTGAATAAAATGGCCTGGGAGGATGTCTCCTACCGAAAGTACCCCTGCCACCAGATGAGGTGTCTCTGAAATTACCGGAATGATGGGGCCTTTTATCTGACACTGGCCCTCTATCCTGTGAAAGAACCATCTCGATCCATCTAGCGACATTAGCAGCCATCTGAAAAGAAATCTCACTCCCGGTCTCCTTGTCCATCTGTAGCTTGGTAGGTTGAACGAGTACATCAATGAACCTCCTCACCCTCTCTCTCTCTCGGTAGGAAGCAGAAGAAGAGCATGACGGGCTAGATCCACAAAACGGGTCTCATACTGAGTGACTGACATGCTGCCCTATTGGAGACACTAAAACTGCTTGCGGTAATCCTCTCTCAGTGTGATAGGAAGGAACTTCCCCAGAAATAGCTGCGAGAACTGCTCCCAAGTAAGTGCAGGAAAACCAACTGGTCTAGTAAATACATAATTTCTCCACCACCTCTTGGCGGAAACCGTCATCTAAAATACAGCAAAATCAACCCCATTGGTCTCAACTATACCCACGTTCCGCAATACTTCATAGCATCGGTCAAGAAAATCACGTGGGTCCTCAGAAGGTGTACCACTGAAATGGATTGGAAATAGCTTAGTAAACTTGTCCAATCTCAACAATGCCTCAGAAGACAAAGCAGGCCTATCACCGGCGTGTGCTGCAATAATTGGTTAAACTACCCCAACTGGATGGGCTACTGGAGACTGATACTGAGGAGCTTTCTGCTACAGAGCGGGAGTAGTGGGAGTTTGTGCTCCTCCCCCAGCCTGTGAGACAGCTGGTGCCACTAGAAATGTGCCATTCTGGGCCACACCCTTCATTAGGCTCACCAAACAGACTAGAGCGTCCTGAAGCACTGGAGTAGCTATGAATCCTTCCGGAACTTGAACTGGTCCAACCGGTACAGTCTGAGCTGGAACCTCCTACTAAAGATCCACATAAGGAGGTGCTGCTGCTCGAGCTCTAGACTGAGCTCTAGCTCGACCTCGGCCTCAACCTCTACCCCTGGTCATAGTTGCCACCGGGGGCTCTGGCCCTTGTCCGTCGGTAGATGTATTACGCATTCTCGCCATCTGCGAGAGAATAAAATCGCTCGACAAACTAAGAAAGAAGTGATATTATTCCTAAACTCCATAGCCTATGATATATAAGTACAGACGTCTCCGTACCGATCCTTCACACTCTACTGAGCTTGCTCGTGACTCGTGAGACCTATGTAACCTAGTGCTCTGATACCAATTTATCACGATCCAAAATTCCACCTTCGGGGCCGTGATGGCACCTAACATTTCACTTTCTAGGCAAGACAACGTTACAATAATATTAGCGATTTTTAAATAGTTTTAAATTAATTAATAACAAAGAAAGAAATGCGGAAGTAAAGTCTGAAATATAGTGAATAATCCATAATAATAGCGATGTCTAAATACCATCCCAAAATTAGTGTTACAAGTGCATGAGCTACTAGCATAATATAAATAAAGGTTTGAATGAAAATAAAGATGTCTGAAAGAAATACACAACTATGATAAAGTGGAAGGGGACTTCAGAACTGCGAACGTCATGCGGCTATACCTCAAGTCTCCTACGAATAGCTGAATCCGAGCAAATCTACTATATGCCGTTGGGACCAACTCCAGTATCTGCAAAAGAAGTGCAGAGTGTAGTATGAGTCAAACCGACCCCATGTACCCAGTAAGTACCGAGCTTAACCTCGACAAAGTAGTGACAAGGCTAAGGCGGGTCACATACATTAACATGTACGCAATAACAATAATAAAAACAATAATATAAATAAAACAGGTGTCTCTTTTCAACAGTTAAAGCCAACTCGACAGTCATAACCAATTATTATTTCAATCAGTTTCCGTTACGGTGTACAACCCGTTCCCACAATATATTCATATTCAATTCTGTTGCGGTGTGCAACCTGCTCCTCCAATATATTCATTTCAATCAATTCTGTTGATGCGTGCAACCCGCTCCTCTAATATATTCATTTCAATCAATTCTGTTGCGGCGTGCAACCCGCTCCTCCAATATATTCATTTACCAATTCTTATAAAACAATTACTCCAATAAATGCAACAATTAATATGAAATTATAAGATAACAAGCATACAATAATTATGATTTATTAGAAATAAGTGATGACAAGTAGCAGTTAACTGTGGAAATTAAAGATGCAATAAGCATTTTAATAATTAGTATGTGAAACGTCAAGCGGCAATTAAGTCACATAAATCAAATAAGCATGTAGCAATTATAGCATGGATTCAGGGCATGATATTAAGCAAAGAATACGAGAGAAACAATTAATATAATAATTAATTCATGATTTAAAATGATTTATGATTTTTCAAGTAATTATGTAAACAATTAATTTGACGACGTATAGACACTCGTCACCTCGCCTGTACGTCGTTCAAATGTATTTCACATAACAAATAATTTAAGGGTTCTATTCCCTCAAGTCAAGGTTAACCGCGACACTTACCTCGCTTTGCAACCAAATTCAAGATTTCAATAAACCTTTGCCTCGCGAATTCGTGTCTCAAATCCTTAAATCTAGTCATAAACAATTTAATATACTCAATACAAATCGTAGAAATTAATTCCATATGAATTTACTAATTTTCAGGATTAAAATCCAAAATTTATTTTAAAAATTGACTGTGGGACCCACGTCTCGAATTCCGAAAAATTCACGAAATCCGAACACCCGTTTCGATACCAGTTCAACAATATAAAAAATATTGAATTCCGACATCGGATTGCCTTTCAAATCCTCAATTAAAGTCTTTGAATATTTTTATCATTTTCAACCTAATCTTTACCCATTTAAACTCAATAATCTTCCCACAAACCTTATTGGTACAAGCATATATAACTAATACTCTCACATCCAAGAATCATCTTACTAATTACCCATTTCTAGTTTGATTTCAGAATTGAAGAATTGGGAAAAGAAATTCTTACCTCTTTGAAGCTTTAGCAACCCTTTGATGCGATTTCAAGGTTTGATTCAAGGAAGAGTAGTGAAATCTGTAGTTCTCCCATTTCCTGTCTCTAGAATCGCTCTCCCTTCTCTCTAAAACACCAAATATTACCCCAAAAATGAACCCCAATCGAGTTAAATGAAATGGGGTTCGGGTCATAAAAATGTGTTTTTGTAAGCCGCGACGCATGGGGCGCCGTGGGGTGCGGGTCGGCTGTGTAAAAAGTGTCTGGAAATGAAATTTCGGAGCGTTCTGGAATTTTCCACAGACGCGGCGCGCCGGGCGCCGCATGGGGCGGCGCGGTAGTACAAATGCTGCCAGCGTTTGGTAATTTGGTCATAACGTCTTGTAGGAGTATCCAAATGACGAACGGTTTGAAGCGTTAGAAACTAGACTCGAATATATTTCATTTTATAGGTTGTCTATCACATAACTCCATATTTATATATGTAGATATACTCGTCCAAATTTTGATCTTGTGCGTACTCATTTGGAACTTTAGTCTATTATGAATTTTTCCAACTTGGCTTAGACTTAGGACTTTTCTTAGACCCCATATCACTTATAATATGCCTCGTACACTTATTATCATATCCAATAGGTGTCCATCATGTTAATAGTCCTCGAATGAGAAGTAGAGTCCTCCCCCAAACACATAATATAACTTATCTCTTCTTTCGCAAATTTTAATTTCCCGAATTTTACTAACTCTCAAAATTTCCAAAAATTTCGCCAGAGTTTCCTTTGCAACTAGGCCTATCCACCTGCCAGAGAATCCCAGAAACCAATCCTAACAGCACATACATAATCCAATCAACGTAACATAACATGAAAACAATACTAACAGTGGCCTCATAAGCAATATATTTCTAGAAAATGAACGACATTAACATCAACTATTCAGGTGATACGTAACTCATAGCAGGTAAGCTCCCAATATCTTCATAAAATACAGAAATGAATGTTTAAATTAAAGATGATATTTTTGGGTCATCACAATTTAGTCCATATATTTGAGTGAGGAATTTTCAGAAACCACTATTGTTTAGTGGCTATTAACTTCCTATAGCTACCATATACAAAATTACTTCCTATAGCTATTATTCAGTTGTTACGTTAGTGTATTCGCATTCACATACTGTATTCATGAATACAGTAGCAAAAGTCGCCTAAAAATAGGGGTTACAGCTGTACGCGACTGTATTCACATGTATTCGCGCCATGTATTCATGAATACAGTAACGACAATCACCTTAAAAATAGGTTTGTCCAACTGTCTAATAACGGAAATAGGATCACTTTGCCTGATACACTCCTAATATAACTCAACAAAATCAATTCTAACATGCCTCGTTATCAACCCAATTAATTAGAATAATTTTTCAGTTGTATATTACTGTTGTACTTAGTGTGTTTCACTATTATTTTTTACTGTTGCATTCACTTGATATATTCAATGTTTGTATTTACTGTATTCGTTATTTTGATTCAGTTTATTCAAATGTATTTGCATTAATAGTATTTCAGTTGTTCCTAATACATGTTATTACTGTTATATTCAATATATTTTATTGGTTGTATTCACTGTATTTCTATTTATATTCAGTGTATTTTACTGTATTTCACTATATTTTAAAATTGTGCATTCACTGTTTATATTATGTTCTATTTCAATGTTTGTATTGGGTATATTTCAATGTTTATATCTTGTAGTATTCAGCTGTATTAAAAAAATACAGACCTTTGAAATATATAAATACACGCAAAAAAGTGTATTTATACACAAATACAATGTGATTGAGTGAATTTGCACATAATACAATGTATTTGTATAATTATATGTGACTAAATAGCAAAGAAGATAAGAAAACTCGTCGGAGATGGCGTTTTCCGGCCAAGAAGAGAAGAAAGTTCGTCGGATCCGTACAGAATACAGTATCCGTCGTTCATGTTACAGTACCCATGCTCTACTCAGATTATTTCGACAACGTTTTTGCTCCCCGCGCAGTGGCCCTAGCCTCATAGCGACAAGCCCCTCCTTGCTATGAAGGAATCTGATTTTGAAGAAAAGGTCTGTCTTTCCCCTTTTTCTCCCAATAGTTTAGAAGTAGTTTCAATTATAGTAATCCTAGGGCCAAAGAATTCACGATTAGAAGTAGGTATTTGGCTCGAAGAGAGAGAGAAGGAAGAGAGAGAGAGAGATAGAGAGAGAGAGAGAGAGAGAGAGAGAGAGAGAGAAGAAAAAATCCGATGTGTTAATTAAAAGAAAGAAAGAAGAAAAATATAAATAGCGTACTTCATTCCTCAATGGTAGTATATACCATAAATACCTATTTTTCTATAAAATATAAAAGACAGCTATAAAAAATAATATTTTAAAATAATTTTTGTTTATAATAAATAGGGTGTATACATTTGGTATAGGAGGTATATTTCCTATTTGAGTCCCTTAGGCTTAACTCATTCCTGTGAAGGCCCAATGTCAACATTTTGGGCTTAATAGCAGAAGTTGATCTCAATGGCCCAGGTTTAGTTTGACAATATTGGTGTTCAGGTAGTAATAGGACGGGCTAGCCACTTCTCGGCTCCTGTAATTGAAAAATAGCCGTTGCCATAGAGTTTCAAATTTTACTGGTGAAATTTCATGATAATATTCCTGGATTTTTCACACGTGGGATTAGAAACTCCATGATAATAGTTATTTTTTAATTATACGAGCTGAAAAGTGGCTATTTATAAAATTTACCTAGCGTTCAGCCTAGTCGAGTCAAATTTTGATGGTTACAATATAAAAAGTGCTTTGAATTTAAAATCATGTTAAGTAGTATCATTTACTTGTTCAATAATTGCACAAGATTTATAAAGCCTTTGCATATACTTTACCCCCTAACTTACTCGGAAAATTCTTTTACGTAGCTTCTCTTTGTAAGCTACGTGTTTCATCTATCATTTAGCATGGATAAGAATCTACTAAGATTCATCTTTTTGATATTTTTTTATTTACTGTTTTGAAGTGTAAAACCGGTAATTTAGGCAGGAAAAAGCTATAAAGAGGAGAAAGCAACTGATCATATATATAGTAACTACTCTTACATTGAATACATCTTTTGCTCTAACTAATATATATATA
>AWOL01S0029255.1:7295-21055 GCA_000715115.1 Nicotiana otophora | reverse complement strand
AAGTTGAGTCTTGAAGGTTGAAGAATAAATCCAAGAGTAGCCACACACAAGAGTGCAAGAAAAGTCTCACAAGTTTTATTGATATAGTCTATAATAATCTAAAATCTAAAAATAAAGAAGATGGAATAGAGAGGGGGTCACGAAATTCCTACTTAAAAACAAGGAAATAAAGTCCTAAACTACTTTGGACAACAAGTCCAAATACCTTAGGAAAAGGAAAAACACTAGGAAACAAAAACTAAGTCAATCTTGAAAAGTAACTCCAACAATCTTAGGAAAAGGAAAAACACTAGGAAACAAAAACTAAGTCAATCTTGAAAAGTAACTCCAACAATCTTAGGAAAAGGAAAAACACTAGGAAACAAAAACTAAGTCAATCTTGAAAAGTAACTCCAACAATCTTAGGAAAAGGAAAAACACTAGGAAACAAAAACTAAGTCAATCTTGAAAAGTAACTCCAACAATCTTAGGAAAAGGAAAAACACTAGGAAACAAAAACTAAGTCAATCTTGAAAAGTAACTCCAACAATCTTAGGAAAAGGAAACCATAACCTTAACTACCTAGGAAAGCAATAAATCTAGTACCAAAATATATGGAAATAAGTTAAAACCAATCTTGGATAGAATCTTGCGAGTCACAAACCAATCATGGATAGGATCTTGGAAATCTTGGAGGTAACTTGCAAGCAACTTGGTACCAACTTGTACCCAACTTCTATCACAACTATTGAAACTTTCTTGGGCAGAAAGTAAGTCCTTTTTATGTTATAAAAACTTGGCTTCATGTAGGACTTATTGGGCTGCAAGTTTGGACACATTTTTAGGTGCCAAATAGGTCCAATAATGGCCTGATTTGGACCTTCTTCAGAGGTTGTTTCTTGGATCTAATCCACCTTTTTTTGGACATGAATTTGGACCATAAAATAATTATAATACCTAGACAACTCATATCCTTTATCCTTGAACTCTCCATCCCAATTAACAACTTTTTTATTTGCACTTGAAATCTAATGACCTTGTTTTGCAACTCTTTAGCTTGACATCTTGTTAAAGGCCCTCTTTGAGATTCCAAAGCTTCATTCTTGTCCTTGAATAGATTTGAGCTTCCTAGGATGCTATCACCAGGGCATTCCCCTCTTTAGGCATATTTCTCACACCACGACTTGTGGTTGGAATTCTTCCAATCTCGTAACTATTGCTACCTTCTATCATGCAGTCTGTACGACTTTGTCCTTGTATGTATGCCTATGCGACTCTTCTCTCATTTTTCATCCATCTTTTAGCCAATCGCTAGGCCTCACTTTGTGAACATATACAGAAATATGACAAGTTGTCCCTCTGGGCGTCTATGGCTTTACTACATCTAAGTAGGTCATACTATACCGTAACTCTTACTTCGATTTATTGTTACTGAGGTCTGCTACCAAACTCCAGGTATCGATTCACCTCAATGTTGATCTACAATCTACCACTGATAACTTGAAACCTCTTATGTAATACATTGTCACTGGGGCTCATGTCGCATCCAGGAACATTTGAAGTGATTCTGCAATGGTTTCAATCACGATTTCTATAATCATCTAGGTCCAATAATCAGACTCCTTATTTACTTAGCTAATGTAATTCTTTAGTTTCCTCTTCTCTGTCAGCCTTTATGTAGGCTTAAGCTATCTTCCGATCTATTGCTCAGGGTATTAGTTATTACTTTAGCCTTTCATGGACGCTATGAAATATCCATGATATACTCTTCTAACAATTCAATCCTTTGTCTATGACCCAAGCTCAATTGATTCTTTTAAATTATATCGGAGTCTTCTACGGCTGTATAAATGTCAACATATATGTTGCATGGATAATACTCCAAAAATCTTAAATGCGTTTATAACGTAATTAACTCTGGGTCAGTGATAAAATAATTCCTTTCGTTCCTTCTCAGCTTTCTTTAAACATAAGCAATTACTTTTCCTGGTCATTCTGCTACCTGGTACATGAATAATTGGCCTTAGTGCCTACAAATACTAGAATTTCCTGTAACTCATATGATCTCAAAATATCACTTTTGGATATTTGTTTTTCACTTCCCATTCATTAGCCACGGTAGATGCCACTTTCTTATGGAGTGCATACAATGCTGTAGTGAGACTGTTTTTACATGACCATTTCTTTTTCAAATTACTATGCTTAGGTTGAAGCCTTCTTCCTTATTTCCTCAGCTAGTCTTTCATTTGAGTACTTAGGGAGGACCCTCTAACTCTTGTAGAGCTGCGAGCTTATTACATCGTATACTCGACGAAATTTTTTTGATATTCTTCCTCGCCTATAATTATCCTTAGTTACTTACCTCCACGCCCTTGTGCTTATAGGGTTGCTTCTGAACTTATATTTTGACTGTCTTCCCAGTGGCACTTTCTTTTATTTCCGTAACACTAATACGGTACCTTTAACTGCCCTAACTCCTATCTGAATATTTATCAAGGATTACAATGTCATAACTGCGAGACTGAATTCACCATATTGGGTTTCACTATGTTTATCTTTCACGATCTGTTGATTTGTCTGTATCCTCTTGTCTAGCCATAACTAGGCTCTTCCTGAATCAACTACTAATTACTCGTTCGTCCATTCTCATATCTATATTCTGCGTAATCTCTCTTGGGATATGTCCTTTATCTTAACTTACCTCTCGCACTGGCTCCTTATGTATCAAGTATTCATTCGTACTTATTTATCAATAACATCCTGTTCGGGAACCTTTACTGCCCCTCCCTTCCATCGTGCTTGCGTAATGTTCTTGAGTCGTAACCTATATGTGGGATTTGAATAAGTGCAATTTCATCCCTTTCACATTTTTATCGCATTCTTCCTTTACTATTACATAGTTCCCTTGACCATATAACTCTTACTTAATACCATATCACACCATCTTTCCCCCTCTCTTCATCTTTGGCATCTTTTCACATATTCACTGACTCTTACTTGCCTTGCGGTAATCCTTCTATATCAAGGATAACGAAATTTCTTACTCACGGGGGTGACACCTAGTATAAGTGGCACACTTAGTCCCTTAAGCTTAACTCTGTTCACAATGCTTGCTTTAGGGAAGCATCTTCCTGAATGAATTTTAAAGGTTATTCTTTTGTTGTCCATTCTATTATTGCCGGAATTCTATCTCTGAAATTCTAACAATGCCGACTATTATAAAATCCTTCGATCCCTAATTCATGTTCAGTTTATCTTATTCACTAGCCCATACTGATTTCTATTACTCTTGGGGTCTAACTTTTCCTTCTGGTAATCAGGTTGGAGTCACCAACTCGTTTCTCGAAATGGGGATATGACTTTATGGCTTATACTCTTATATTGCCTCAAGTCATGTCACCTCTTGTCTTTTCCTTCACTTGACTATAGACTCTGTCATCCTGTCATATTTTGATTTGTCATTATCACTCACTTATCACATCATGCTCATAATGCTTCATTTACTCTCTTCTTATTCTCTTGCTAATATTTCTATCTATCACTTTATTCTGAAAGCTTTAACAAAACATTCTTTTGCTTTTAGCTTCCCTTGCTCCATCCACTAGTTCTTCGGGTGGCCTAACATTCTCTCTTTACTAGGGACGGGAGCCATAAAGGTAAATATTTATCCCTTCTAGGATTCAAGTGCCTATCTTTGTAATTTTTTGAACATTCTAGTATTCACATCTAGCTGTACTATTCTAGAATGCACCATCTGGCTATCTCACAAGGAGAAATATTACCACGTTTTCAATATCCTTCAGAAATGTCAGATAAAACAATCCATCCACCATTTTGGGTTACTCTAACCCCAGCTGGATCCTGATATCCCGTCCTTCTCTTAAACTATATCTGTTGGCTCCCATGGAGCATAACTGAGATGGGTGTGGCCAATTGTACATACCTTTGTTACAATTGAAGGTAACTCAAAATGCTTATATTTCTCTGCCTAAATTGTAAATACTGATGATAATCTTCACTAATTGGGTACCTAGTACCCTTCTTCAACTTACTTCTTTTACTTGTTGAAACTGGTATCTACCTTCTAATTCTCTAATTGATTTAAACCATATGGGTGGATAGATATTCATGCCTTAGGGCTCCTTATCAAGAATCTTACACGTCTTAGTACACACATTATCTACTAAAGACCTCACATTTACTTATCATAAGCTTGATGCAAAATCGAGTTCCTCTAACTCAACTCTTCCACATCCACAGTCAATCTTTTACCATCTGTCTTTCTAGATGTAGGTATCGTTATATTACGAATAAAATAGAATTTAGGAGTTTGAATTCTTACAACTGAGCTCTACCACACGATCTAGAGTAAGAAGAAAGAGTGACAGTCCCAAATGCCCTATAGCCTCCTGATTATAAGTGTGGTGCACAACACACCCATAAACAAGACTCTACTATACACAGCTTGTAGACTCCCTAGGATAGAACTGCTCTGATACCATTTTTGTCAACACCCAAATCGGAGGGCCCGACGGGCACCTGGTGCCTTACTCAAGCGGGTACCAACGTAACATATCTTTCTTATCACACCATCATAGGTAAATGGGCCAAAAGGGCCATCATGAGATAACGGGAATAAAACATAAGGGAATAGACATAGGATGACCCAACATGATATAGAAACTTATACACGTGACATACGGGCCTATAAGCCGGCATGATCATTTGTACACTCAAAACATATGCCGATAAATCCATACAAGTTTCCATATATATGACATCTGTCTACAAGCCTCTAAGAGTATATAAACGTCATTGAGATTATTCTCCTTGATTGGGATGAATGGATAGTTAGAAAGGACCATGTCGACCCACACAAAATTGTGGTGAGACGGCCTAGCCGATCGGGCGGAGTTCGTGATAACAACACGATAGGGGTCCAAGGATTACTAAAGAAAATCAAGAAACGTGCGGAAGCTAAAAGAAAATAAAGAAACAAAAAACAACGGAAAATTAAAGATAGATTTAATTCAAGAAAGAGTTTCTTGAATTCAAGAAAGAGTTTCTTGAATTCAAGAAAGAGTTTCTTGAATTCAAGAAGTCTATTTTTGAAGTTGAATCCTAACAATAACAATTAGCTAACAAAGAACTAATCGCCTTTGGTAGAGAATTAAAAACAAGAGATAGATTGTAAAACCCGACCCTTTAGAATAACAAGAACAACAATAAGCCTAAACTTATCACCTTTCTTGAATACCTAGAAGTGATCTAAGATTTCGAAAGAGTTTAATCTTACCACCTTAAGTTGTGTCTTGAAGGTTGAAGAATAAATCCAAGAGTAGCCACACACAAGAGTGCAAGAAAAATCTCACAATTTTTATTGATTATGTCTATAATAATCTAAAATCTAAAAACAAAGAAGACAGCCCCTTTATATAGAGAGGGGGTCACGAAATTCCTACATAAAAACAAGGAAATAAAGTCTTAAACTACTTTGGACAACAAGTCCAAATACCTTAGGAAAGGAAAAATATTAGGAAATAAAAACCAAGTCAATCTTGAAAAGTAACTCCAACAATCTTAGGAAAAGGAAAACATAACCTTAACTACCTAGGAAAGCAATAAATCTAGTACCAAAATATATGGAAATAAGTTAAAACCAATCTTGGATAGAATTTTGAAAGTCGCAAACGAATCATGGATAGGATCTTGAAAATTTTGGAGGCAACTTGCAAGCAACTTGGCACCAACCTGTACCCAACTTCTATCACGCCTATTGAACCTTTCTTGGGCAGCAAGTAAGTCCTTTTTATGTTATAAAAATGTGGCTTCATGTAGGACTTATTGGGCTGCAAGTTTGGACACATGTTTAGGTGCCAAATAGGTCCAATAATGGCCTGATTTGGACCTTCTTCAGAGGTTGTCTCTTGGGATCTAATCCACCTTTTCTTGGACATGATTTTGGACCATAAAATAATTATAATACCTAGACAACTCATATCCTTTATCCTTGAGCTCTCCATCCCAATTAACAACATCTTTATTTGCACTTGAAGTCTAATGATCTTGTTTTGCAACTCTTTAGCTTGACATCTTGTTAAAAGCCATCTTAGAGATTCCAAAGCTTCATTCTTGTCCTTAAATAGATTTGAGCTTCCTAGGATGCTATCATTTCCCTCTTCTTGAAGAAAATTCGTCCTCAAATTTTGATCTTGCAAGAAAAAGAAGTCACGCACTAGTAAATGACATCCACTAATCTGAAAAAATAGTAGGAATAAAACAAAATAGTGACCATGTGTCCACTTAACTCAATTAAGCCTAATAGGTGTAAATACTCCTTTATAAAGCATATGGACATCATCATCCCAATAAAATTTATGCCTACTTAGAGTTGTCCAATAAAAACCTCTATTAGATGCACTATGTAATGAAATTTGCAATGCGATCTTGTCAATAAGGTAGTCCAAACATGTGCATGCCAAAGAAATTACAAAATATTGGTCATGCATCCATTTAACACAAGTATCTCTGCCACATGTATCAAATAAGACACTCTTATGATATAGCCAAGTATCAATTATAAGTCCCATGGATTCTTGTACATGTAAGTTATTCAAAGAAGCACATAAATTCTCAAAAAGGTCAGAAGAACACATAAATTCCAAAATACAAATTTCAATACATTCAAGCTCGTGATTATAACTTTTCCCAATAATATTCGCAACATCAATGGATTCTACATAATTGCTCAAACTGTCACAGAAAGAGTCATAGATAGGTTCATGAAAGAGTATTTGATCACTAGTGTCACAATAATCATGCATATCCTCTTTAATAGTAGCAAATACTTTTACAAGCTCACAATCAACATGCCTAGAGGAATGACTTCCTATCAAACAACAAAACTCACATTCTAGCAATTTATCACATGAAAACTCATTAGACACTTGAATAAGAAAAGAAATAACATTTAACTCATTAGCAAGCCTCTTCTCATAAATTTCAATACATTCAAGCTCATGATTATAACTTTCCCCAATAATATTCGCAACATCAATGGATTCTACATAATTGCTCAAACTGTCACAGAAAGAGTCATAGATAGGTTCATGAAAGAGTATTTGATCACTAGTGTCACAATAATCATGCATATCCTCTTTAATAGTAGCAAATACTTTTACAAGCTCACAATCAACATGCCTAGAGGAATGACTTCCCATCAAACAACAAAACTCACATTCTAGCAATTTATCACATGAAAACTCATTAGACACTTGAATAAGAAAAGAAATAACATTTAACTCATTAGCAAGCCTCTTCTCATAAATTTCATGCCTCTTTCCACCAAGTTGAAATGCATAATCATCTATGTCATACTCAATTTCAAAAGGAAGCAAATTACTCTTGCACTTTAACTTAGATATTACAGTTAATGACTTGATATGCATCAAAATATATCATCCACAAAAATTATAAAGTCACCAACATAAGAAATAAGAGTATAGTTCATTAACTCCAAAAATACCTTGGGTGTTCTAGGAAGGCCAACAATGTGAATGAACCAATTATACATATCATACTTGGACTTATTTACTAATAGAACAACATCATCTTGTATTCTTTTATGCAATGATTCCAGCTTAGCAGTGGCTTTAGGAAACTCCATGTTATAAACCTGTAAATAAGAATTAAAATAGTCAAAAGGTTCAATAATAAAGAATTTAATTAAGCTTTTATCTTCCACCATCCAACAAGAATTAATTTAGCTTAATTCATGTTGGAATCTAATTGGATCCTTTGCCACCATTTCTCGTGCCTCACCTCTCCTTTCAAAAGGTCTTTCAATACGTGACTGCACAAAATCACAAGAACTAAAACAAGAATGAGTTAATGGGTTAGGAAGTAAAGAAATTTTATTCTTGCTTACACTCTCTTTGGCTTTTATCACAAAACTAACTTTTCCCTCACCCTTAGCCTCTTTTCTCTCACTAAAGTTTTTTTCTTCTTCTTTACCAAACCCTCTTGTTTTTCTCTCTCTACCTCAAAGACTTTTCTTATCTCATTGCCTTCTCTCTTTTTTTCCCTCAAGCTCACTCTTTTTCTCAATTGACATCCCATTCTTTTCACTCAATACGACCTCTCCTTTTTCCTCTCTTGGGATGTCAATATGCACTCCCTTACTCCTCTCATTCTTTTCTCTCTCATATTTTTCCATATTCTCTTTAACAGTCTTTTCATCTTCATAAATTTGTGAGAGAGTCAAAGGTCCAAGAATAAGTTTTTTCCAGTTAACCTCAAAAGAGTGTCTATTGTTTTCCATGTTATATGAAGCTTTTCTATGGGTATACCATGGCTTTCCCAACAAGATATGATAATTATTCATGGGATGACATCACACCAGATCGCATCCTCATACCTTCCAATAGAGAATAGTAATAACACTCTTTTATCTACATTTATTCCTCTCAACATGTAGGGTTCAATATGCTCAACACAAGGCAAGTTTAATTTTTCAACCATATAAGTGCTAATTGAGTTATAGCCAAACTCTTGGTCAATTCTAAGGGCACAAATTGCAGACATCACTTTAGCTCTTGTTTGAAAAATAATTTTACCAGTCTTCCTTCTATTCGGTATACTGTAAGTTCGACTTTTCAAGTTGTTGAGTCATAGCTCGCCTCCTTTCACTATAACTACATGTTTAAAACATCTTAAACAAAGATTAGAAGAATTATGTATCTCACAAATTTTGGCTTTTTCCTCTAATGTTCTCGCCTCTCTTGCCTTTTTCCACTCAAAGCAACTCTTGGTCGTTAAACTTTAGATTTATTAATAAACCTTACTAGTCACAACCCTTAGTGATAAGAATGTGGAGCTAGAAAAAGAAAAGAAAAGTGAAGGACCAAACCTTGAAAGAATAGAAATTGGTTATGCAGAAAAAATAAGGAAAAAATTTAGGAAACCCAAAACCCACAAGAATAAGGAAAGAAGTTACCTTAATCTTCAAGAACTAGGATCCCCTCTTCTTGTTTCGTTTCTTGAATTGGAAACCAAATGAAACTTGAATTCTACAAATAATAATGAGCCATAATGCTTTTCTTTTGGCTGATTTTCATTTTTTTTTGGTGCTTTTTTTTTTNCCACAAATTTTTGTTCTTTGATGACCATGAGATCAAACATGAACCAAGGAAATGATCCATCCCTAATGTTCTCTTCCTATCCACTAAATATCTAGCATAGTCAGCATCTGCGTATCCAATCAAATCAAAGGAGTCTCCAGTTGGATACCACAGATCTTGAGTACCTTTGAGATACCTCAAGATGCTTTTAACAGTCTTCACGTGCGATTCTTTGGGACTTGACTGAAATCTTGCATGCAACCCACACTATACACAATATATGGCTTGCTTGCAGTTAAGTAGAGCAACGACCCAATCATGCTTCTGTATTTCTTTTCATCAACAGAGGTACCCGTTCATCCATATCCAATCTAGTTGTTATAGCTATAGGAGTATCAATTATCTTTATATTGTCCTTGTCAAACCTTTGAGTATCTCCTTGATGTATTTCTCTTGGTGTATCATGGTTCCTTTTGCAGTCTGCTTAACCTGAAGTCTAAGGAAGAAATTCAGCTCTAGATCCTGATATCCTGCCTTCTCTTATACTACTTCCGTTAGCCCCCATAAGGCATAAATGAGATGTGTGTGGACAATTACACATACCTCTGTTATTGTTGAAGGTAACTCAAAAGGCTTATATTCCTCTGCGATAATCTTCATTAGCTGGGTAGCTCGTACCCTTTTTCATCTTGCTTCTTTTACTTGCTGAAACTTGTGTCTACCTTCCGATTCTCTTATTCCTTTTTACCGTAAGAGTGGATAGACATTCTTGCCTTAGGGATCCTTATCAAGGAGCTTACACATCTTAGTACACACATGATTTGTTGAATACCTCATATTTATCCATCATAAGCATGATGCAAAAATTGAGTTCCTCTGACTCAACTCTTCCACAACTATATCTCTTGCCAACCGTCATTCTGGATGTAGGCATCATCATATTATGAATAAGATAGAGTTTAGGAAATTGAGTTCTTACAACTGAACCTACATCGATGCCTACATCGAGAAAGATGGTTGGTAAGGTATTGAATGTGGCTATGGAAGAGTTGAGTCAAAGGAATTCAATTTTGCATCCTGCTTATGATGGATAAATGTAAGGTCTTCAGCAAATCATGTGCGTACTAAGACGTGTAAGCCTCTTGATAAAGAACCTTAAGGCAAGAATATCTATCCACCCATATAGTAAAAGGCAATGAGAGATTCAGAAGATAGACACAAGTTTCAGCAAGTATAAGAAGCAAGGTGAAGAAGGATACGAGGCACCCAACTAGTGAAGATTATCATTATTTACCATTCAGGAAGAGAGCTATAAGCTTTTTGAGTTACCTTCAACAGTAGTAGAGTATGTACAACCGGCCACACCCACCTCATTTATGCCCTATAGGGTATCAGGATCTAGCTAGGGTTAGGGTAACCCAAAATGGTGGATGAATTGTTTGCGTCAGTTGACATTCCCGAAGGATATTGTAAATGTGCTAAAAGATCTCCTTGTGAGATAACAGATGGTGCACTCTAAAATAGTACAGCTAGATATGAGTATTACAAATATAGGCACTGGAAGCTTGAAAGGGATAAATATTACCTTAGTGTGGCTCTCTTCCCTAGTAGAGAGAGAATGTTAGGCAACCCGAAGAGCCAGTGGATGGAGCAAGGGAAGATAAAAGCAAAAGAATGTCTTGTGAAAGTTTTCAGAATAAAGTGATAGACAGAAATATTAGCAGGGAAATAAGAAGAGAGATAATGAAGCATTATGAGTAAGAGGTGATACATGGATGACAACGGTAGAAAAAAAAATGACACTATTACAGAGTCTATAGTCAAGGGAGGGAAAAGATGAGAGGTGACAGGCCTTGAGACAACAAAAAAGTATAGGCCATAAAGTCATATCCTCATTTCAAGAAGTAAGTTCGTGACTCTAACAAGATTACCAGAAGAAAAAGTTAGACCCCAGAGTAATAGAAATCAGTATGGGCTGGTGAACAAGAAAACTAAACATGGATTAGGGATTGGGTGATTTGATAATGGTCGACGTCATGAGAATTTCAGATTTTGTTCCGGCGATAATAGAATGGACAACAGAAGAAGATTCATGAGAAATTCAGAGAATGGTCATTCAGGAAGACGCTTCCCTAAAGCAAGCAATGTGAGCAAAGTTAAGCTTAAGGGGTTGTATGTGCCAGTTACACTAGGTGTCTCCCTCGTGAGTAAGGAATTTTGTTATCTTTGGTACAGAAGGATTACCGCGAGGTGAGTAAGGGTCAACGATGATGTGAAAAGACACCAAAGATGAAAAGGTAAAACATCTATATGTAGATCATCATAGCACTAAATCTTAGTGCTCCCCTAAAGGGGGGAATATGGTGTGATGTGGCATTATAAGTGGTTCTAGTAACTATGGAATGGTAAAGGAAGAATGCGATAAAAATGAGAAAGGGATGATATTGCACTTATTCAAATCTTACAGATATGCTACGATTCCAGAACAATATGCAAACACGATGTCAAGGAGAGGAAGTAAGGGTTCCTGCCCGAGATGTTATTGATAGATAAGGAACCAGTGCGGGACATAAGTTAAGACAAAAAAAATAACCCAAGAAAGATTACATGAAATATTGATATGAGAATGGACCAACCAGTAGTTAGTAGTTGATTCAGGAAGAGCCTAGTTATGGCTAGACAAGAGGATACAAATAATCAACAGATCGTGCAAGATAAACATACTGAATCCAGTCTCGCAGATAATGATATCGTGATCCTTGAGAAATATTTAGATAGGAGTTGGGGTAGTTAAGGTTACCGTATGAGTGTTAAGGAAATAAAGGAGAGTACCACTGAGAAGACAACCAAAATATCAGTTCAGGAACAACCCTACAAGCACAAGGGCTTGGAGATAAGTAACTACGGATAATTATAGGGGAGGAAGGACATCAAAAATTCCGTCGAGTATACGATGTAATAAGCTCGCAGCTTTACAAGAGTCAGAGGATCCTCCCCAAGTACTACAACGAAAGACTAGCTGAGGAAATAAGGAAGAAGGCCTCAACCTAAACATAGTAACTTGAAGGAGAAATGGTCATGTAAAAGCAGTCTCACTACAACATTGTATGCACTCCATAAGAAAGTGGCACCTACCGTGGCTAATGAACGGGAAGTAAAAAAATCAAAAGTAATATTCGAGATCGTATGAGTTGTACGAAAATTCCGGCATGCGTGGGAACTAAGATAAGCTAAGTATGTATGCAACAAGGGGGGCAGAAAGACCAGGAAAAGTAATAGCTTACACTTAAAGAAATTTGAGAATGAACTAAAGGAATTATTCGATCAATGATCTAGAGATAATTACATTATGAACAACCCCAAGATTTTGGAATATTATCCATGCAACATATATGTTGACAATCATACAGCCGTAGAAGACTCCGGTGTAAGTTAAAAGAAAGTATTGAGTCTAGGTCATAGACAAAGGGTTGAATTGTTAGAAGGTTGTATCAGGAATATTCCATAGCGCCCATAAAAGGATAAAGAAATAACTAATACCAGGAGCTGCAGAGCGGAAGATAGCTTAAGCCTATATAAAGGCTGATCAGAAGGAAGAGAAATTATAGAACTCGTGATTGAGAACATTATAGGATCACCCTTAATATCAGAGGTACAAGAGAGATATAACAACAACCATATTCTATAACGGCCCTACAAAAAAGCCAGTTAGAAGAGTACCAGCCTCATAAGAAGTCAGTATAAAGCTTCCACCAGATTGTATATGCACCAGAGGTATAAGTATTATAATAGAGCTTCAAGTTGTGGATGTGAATTATACCTATGTGGAATGGAGGTCATGAAAGAGATAGAAGACATGATGCGAGATTTTAAGGCAAAAGGTAAACAACGTGCGAGATACTCAAAAGCAGAAGGTTGTGAATAGTCCATACTTCGGATAGAAGGCTAGAAGCGTGGGGATTCAATATCTAGGAATGATAGCGGTGTCGTCAGTGGTATATCTTCTAGGTATCGAGAAGTCTAGTTAAGAAAGTAAAGAAGAGTTAGAGACGATGTGATGTCTCGCTTGATGTTCCAGAATGACATAAGAAAATCTATGGTGCAAGAAAGTAGAAGGAAGGTTGCGAATAATATAAATAGATATGTGTAGGTCGCATATGAGAAGGTTACGAGAATGGAAAAGTCCTTAGGATAAGCCCAGGAAAACAAAAGAGATGATGGTTTCTCTAAGTTATAGAAAGTTCAGTATAGCCTGAATGAACTTAAAGGAGTCTAAGACTAATAGCATTTAGAAGAGATGATGATAACGACTAGGCCGGGAATCCAAACTAGAGTAAGAATTTGAAAAGTAAATGCGGAAGCAATAACAATAAGGAATTGAACAACTAGAACTAAAAGGCAGAAAATAAAGGATATGGAAAAATTCAAGGAAAGAATTCCAAGAACTTCCAAGAACGCAAGTTCTATAGCCTTGACAAGATCAAAGCAACAACGTCTTGATTTATTGAAGAAATCAAACGCCTTTACTTAAAAGCAAATCAAAATAATAGATTAGGATCTTGACCGCTTTACGAGTAACTTGAGACAACAATTAATAACTAGTATTAATCGCCTTCTAAGAATACCACAAAGAAATCAAAGATATCACAATAGAGAAGTAAT
>AWOL01S0029254.1:0-67085 GCA_000715115.1 Nicotiana otophora | reverse complement strand
TGGGGGGTGGGGGGTGGGGTGGATTGCAAGTTTTTGGTATAAGGTAGGGATCCACAATGTAAGCACTTGAATCATTAAAAGATGGAATATAGATTATAAGTGAAGGAAGAAGCTTACGTGTGTTGGTGTAGGAAATAACGAACATAGTCTGAAACAATTTGGGAATCTGCTGCCTACAAAAGCAACATTGTATATAAGTCATAAAGAATTCCACTTTCTAGGATTTATTTTCAACCATCAAGGTACTTTTAGTTCTCAGTACCTTATAACTGTCCAAATTTATCTCTAGACCATCAAGTTCACGTTTTATTTTTACGTGTAAGCTAATGTTGTTGGTAATGGAGTTCTATGTCAACCAAATGGTAATCGTGGACAAAGGAATAGAAGCTTTGGTCCATAGATGGCCACATATTCTTATGCTTTCTTCATCCTTGATTCAATAGAGTATGTAGACGAGAGGCATGCTAATTAGAGCATCAATTGCTTATCAGAAGACTTGACTTTTTTGTAATCAATTACATCCTCTGGGTGATTGATTTGGTGAAAGCTTACCTTACTTGATAAAAGAAAATATCATCAACAACACTTCAGGGTGTGGCCAATATAATGGACAGACATAAAATGGATGAATGCTTAGTGCCATACTGAAATTAGAAATGAATAGCAGGTCAAAAGCTTATGTGGACTTAGCTACTGACAGTAGAGAAAGATAAGGGAGGCTAGGGCAGTGGATTATCTAAGACTTGGGAATGGGACGAGGTTGAAGAGTGCCTTCGTGCAGTCTACTTAATAGGGGCAGAGAGGGTGACAAGATGATATGAAAGGGATTAAGGCCGAAAATTCTTCTTCTTCTTTTTATTAGGTAAATGTTAAGGCCGAAAAATACCCTAGGTAAACATTTTTATATGGAGCTATTAGATAGAGGTTGAAGAAGGTAACAAGGCACCAAGAAAATAAAACCTTTCACAATTGGTGGCAGCACAAGATTCAGTTTTAGTGGCAGATAATATTAGGAAAAGAAACAAATTGTTATGAGTTGCGTATGTAAGAAGCACAATGAGGGCAAAAACCACCTCGTGCTTCATTATAGCGTTACCTCACAGATATGGATTGTGGTTTCGCTATGTCCAACATTTCATGTATTTCACCAGGACAACGGATGAAGCAATCTCAAGTTGGAGACTAGAAAAGATAGGCAAGGAGAGGACAGTAGCCGGGAGAACATCATTACTGTGTCTCTTTTGGCTTATTTGGAATAGAAAAATCTGGGACTATTCTATAATACTGAGAACAACGTAAAGAGTATTCATGTTGGCACCTAAGGGTGTAGTCTAGTGGTCAATGAAGTTGGATGGAGAACCATGAGGTTTTAGGTTCAATAAATCCCAGTGGAGACAAAACCACTAGGCTATTTCTTCTCATCTATCTAAGTGTTGGTGGACTGAGTTACGCGATACCTGTGCTAGTGGGAAGTAGCAGATAACCGGTGAAATCGTCGAGGTGTGCGCAAATTGGCCACACAACACCGTTGTAAAAAAAAAAAAAATGTTAAAATCCTTTTGATCATTAGTACTTTTGGTGTAAAGAGAGAATCCTCACTTGTATTCACAGATTGGATGATTTGTTAAATGAAGGTGGTTGTCTTTAGCCCTGTTCATATATTCTTTTAACACAAATTTGGTGTATTTATAATGAAAATTACTTGACTTACCCCCCCCCCCCCCCAAAAAAAAAAAAAACTACATACTAAAGCTGCAAAGGAAGCCTTAGTGCAGGATTTAGTCTCATTTCTTAAAGTTCAATACTTGTTTCAAGTTACATTCAACTTTTTTTTAAAACGACATTTATACGCTTCCCCACCTCCTATGCCTCAACCCACCAAGAGAGATAAGAGAGAGCAACATGAAATCATCCTTGTATAGTTGTCAATATTTAAAAAAATTCTCCTTGTCAAATGGAAAGGAGAAATATAAAAAATGGGGTTTTCATCAAAACTCCTAAAAGGTACCACGAACTAGAAATGATTTCGCATTAAATCATAAAGACATCCAAGGTCATAGTCGCATAAAACATGATTACACATTAACTTTGTGAATCCGCTTTATCCAGCTTATTCTAAATTAAGTATGATCACATGATAAATAGATTTGATATTACTATGTACTATTTGTCAATCATCCTATACTAGATAAGCATGCTATGTAGCTGTTATTTAGCAGGGTTTGAATGTCATTATTGCCAAAATTTTAACCCATAACCACAAATCCCAAATTTTTGAACTTCATAATTTCATCATGTGAGGATTCATCATGATAGCGCACAATGGAAGAAAAGAACTATATAGGCGATACATACTAGTCCAGAGTATGTTTTAAAAGTTAGCACTTTTACTTTAGGCCTTAAACTCTCTCGAAGTGCTATAACCTTTCAAAGATTTATCTGTTTAGAAACTATACAAAACTTCTAGTACTTTTTATCTGTATTTGCATAATACTGGCATAAGATGATTTAAATGGGGCAACGTGGACAGCGAGGACCCTAACTTGTTTGGAGCTGAGACATAGTTGTTGTTTTTGTACAATTTCATCATGTACAATACCCATATACTGATTTTTAAACCGAATAATAAAACATCAAGATGGCAAAGGAGGAAGGAACCGATAATGCCAGATCAGCTTCAGGATAGTTTCTGTTTTAGAGAAATCCCCCCAAAAAATAAAATGCTAGCATTCTAAGCTCAAATATGGATGAATAAAAAATGTATAAAGGGAATATGGAAAGCATCATACTGATCCGGAGCGGCAAACGTAGACATTATCAGTCAGCTGAGTAATCTTATCCGAAGCCCTATTCGCCACATACATTCCTGAAATTTTCCAGATATAATTAACAAAAAACAAATGAATCGAAAATTTCTGATAAGATTACAGTAAAATTAACCCCTGCAAAAGTATAAGGAGTTGATAACTTCAGTTACCGGTGCTGGTGCGAGAATCGGCGCCGAGTACAACGCCGCCGTTGTAAGTAACGCCGATTATAGTGGTGCCCATGGAGTGGGGCTGGTCCACATCGGTATTTTCCATCTTAAGCTATATCCGAAAATGATCAAACTAGAGTTATGAAGAAATACCAACAAAGCCCTAGAAGTAAATCTAAGAAAGCTTTTCGTGAGGAGGAAGATATATATTAGACTCCCAATTCGTACAATACTGGAAAAAATAAAAGTAATTGTATGTACCCAAAAGAGGTCGAGGAAACCCCCAAATTAGCCTCTTGTTTTTGGAACTTCATTCAAAATGGCCCCTAATATATAAGATGTAGCAGTAACAGTCTTCCAAGTTTCTCAAATATGACACACATGTAGCTAGCGCCTAGTATTTGGGCATAAATTTGGTTAAAACGTGAAAAAATGAGTTTTTGAAGAAGAAATGATAAATGATTTTTGATAGTTGAAATTGTATTTGGACACTTATTTTATTTGAAAAAAATTTGAAGTTTTGTGAGTAGAAAATTTCAAAAATTACTCTAGAGCTATTTTTGGGATTTGAACATTTTGTTTTCAAAATCTACCAAAAAATGATTAACATCTATAATCAAATAAATATTTGAAAATAAAAATTTTAAAAAATCGCAAATTCTATGACCAAACATGAGCTAGTCTAGCTCAACGAGGCAAATTCAGTACAAATGCTTCCAAGATGTTTTAAATGTGGGATTGTCTTAATATTAACTCAAATTAAACGAAATCTTTCTCGTTTTGCAAGAAGTTACATATGAATTTTCATACGCCTTAAAGTTTATGGGTAAGCTATGTCAAAGCTTGGTAAAAGATAAAAAATAATATTACTAGCTAACAGTTTGTTTGGATAGTTGTTACCTATTGTAGCGTTTAGGGTTTAGGGTTTAAGATTATTGCATCGTATTATTACTTTAAATACAATGTTTATTTTGATTGTAACTTAAATTTTATTGTATTGTATCGTTAAATCCGTTGTTATGTAACGGTAATGTCACGGCTCAATTTTCTACTATAGGTCGTGATGGCGCCCAACGTCGCCGTTAGGCAAACCAACGGTGAACTATTAATTCAATTATTCATTTTATTATTTTTAAAAGCATAAGTCTTATTAAATAAAGGATTCAATGCGTTCAAAAATCATGAATACTTAAGATATTAGTAAGATATAAAATAAAATATGAAATATCAAGCTGAACCATAAACAACCACTGGAGTATTCCAATATCCGGTGTCATAAGTGCATGAGCATTTACTAAGAAGTACAATAATAATACAACATTTGTCTAGAATGTAAATAAGACAGGATAAAGTAAATAGTACGATGGAGACTGTGTGGGCTGCGATATGTAGCCTGAAGTGCAGCTCACCATAAAGTCTCCTCATCAGCTGCGCCTACGCGCCAAGATGACCACCAAATTAACTTGTCAGATCCTGCACATTTAGTGCAAGGGTGTAGCATGAGTACGTAAATCAACACGTAGCCAGTAAGTATCTAGCCTAACCTCGGAGAAGTAGTGACGAGGGGTCGACATCGATACTTATTAGTGGTCCAATAAATCAATATGATAAATCATAAACAGATATGAAGCACAACAGTAATAATGAGGTAAAATGGTAACTAGCACAATCCTCAAACATTTCCTTGGCGATATAAATCTCTCAAATCTCATATTCTATCTCAACAGATCAGAAATATCAAGTGACAATCTCAAACGGATAAGGAATACCATATAAAGTGTCAGGCACCAGTAGAAGGGACTTCTCGTGAATATTCGGACTGCTAGCGATATAACGCACGATTATGCCGAGATCGTACGGCCCGATTCAGAGTGGTGTGTACACTGTCGAGGGTCGGCCAGCACGAACCAGAGATGCATCTCAATATACTGCCGAGGCGTTCGGCCCGCTCCACAAGAAATGAAGGAACCGAATTACGAGACGCGTGCTTACAATACAGGTACATGGGCATAAAGTGAATATAACATTCACCGTTTCTCAAATAATTTGCCAACAACTCAAGATGATAAGGCTCGCCTAATATATATATTCCTAAATCGATTCCAATTACAAATTCAATTAATCAAACTAACATATTAGGTTCATATAGCTCAAATATTACATGATAGAGTCCTAAGTCTACCCGAACGTAAATATGCTTTAGCTACGTACGGACTCTCGTCATCTCGTGTATACGCAATACCCACAACTAGTAGCATAAAATAAATTTTAATACATACGGGATAGTTTCTCCTTCACAGAGTTAGACAAGAGACTTACCTCGCTCTGAAGTTCCATAACCGACTACAACGCCTCTCTAACACATCAAATCAATGCCCATCGATCCGAAACTAGTCAAACAATGTGCAAATCAATCAAAATATACTCCAATGCGTATAATTTAACAATTTATAATAATTCTCAACTCCGCTCGAAAAGTCAACAAAGTCAACCCTCGGGCTCACGTGTCCGGATTCTGAAAAACCTTGAAGATAATCATTACACATAACACCAAAAATTCAAATATATAATTTATTCTAAATTTCACGTCCACTTTCGTGGTCAAAATCCAAAAATACCAATTTTCAGATTTTCTCTCAAAATCTCATAATTTCCATAATGTTTCATGTTAAAATCTCGCATATGTTCATGAAATATAATCAAAAGTGGCTTAGAGACACTTACCCCCCCAAGAGGTGGATGAAATAGCCCTCCAAATATCGCCCCAAAGTCGGCTCCAAGAGAGAAAAAAGAGATGAAATGAGCAAATCCCGTCTTGGCTAAAATATAATCTGCCCAGACGACTTTCCGCACCTGCATAACTTCTTGCGCTTATGCGGCTCCACTTTTGCAAAAAAATCTCCGCTTCTGCAAAGGTCAGTAAGAATCCGACCAGCCACTTCTGGGGGTCCGATTCTATGGGACCGCCCCTGCGGAGAATCCTCCACTTCTGCGATAACAAACTCCCTCATCAAAGTCCACTTCTACGACTACCTGCCTACATTTGCGACCTCGCTGGTGCAGAAGATTCCTCGTACCTGCGCTCCCAGGTCTGCTACATGAATTTCGCACCTACGATGACCCCTCTGCACCTGCGTGACCGCACCTGCAGCCATTCCTTACGTAGGTGCGATGGCACCAGTCTTCAACATCAACAACATTCCCTCAAATCCAAGTTTCAACCCGTTTCCAACTCGAATCACCCCGAGGCTCCCGTGACCCTATCCAAATATACCAACACATCCCAAAATATGATACGGACTTAGTCGAAGCCTCGAATCACGTCAAACAATATCAAAATTACGAATCGACGATCGAAACCTTACTTTAAACCTTCAAACTTTTAAACTTCACCGAACGCGTCCGATTCATACTTAAACATTCTGGAATGACGCCAAACTTTACGCACAAGTCACAAATCACGATACGAACCTAACCAAGGCTCGGAACCCCAAACGGACATCGATAACACCAAAGTTCACTTCAAACCAAACTTAGGAAATTCTAAAGCCTTCAAAATGCTAACGTTCCATAATAAGCGCCGAAATGATCCCGGGCCACCCGATACTCAACCCGAACATACGCTTAAGTCTGAAATCATCATACGAACCTATTGGAACCTTCAAATCCCGATTCTGAGGTCGTTTACTCAAAAGTCAAACCTTAGTCCACTCTTCCAACTTAAAGCTTCAGAACTACGAATTTTCTTTCCGAAATAACTCTGAACTTCTCGAAATTCAATTTCGTCCACACGTACAAGTCATAAAACATGAAGTGAAGTTATTCAAGGCCTCAAAAGCGCGAACGACGCACTAGAACTCAAAATGACCGGTCGGGTCGTTACAGACAAAAAGTGTCACTTTATGGAACGACGGATTTGGTGTGGTGGCATCCTTACCTTGTCTTTTCTCTCATCTTACCCCTTCTTATTATTAAATAATTATATTTTATCTTTTATTCTACTTTTTTATATAATAATTATACTCCGTATTCTATTTTTTTTAGTAATATTATAATTTTATTCTTCATATTATTGGTACATGATATCATGAAACTACGACAAACGATACAATCTATCTAGACATTGTATTCATTAAACAATATAGTACGATACTGTATGATACAATACGTTACATTATGAAATGACATGCAACAACAATCCAAACAAGGGGTAAAGAGAATAATCGACAATTTTTTTAAGCTATCATACAAAAGGGGGAAAATCAACCATCTTTTTTCTAAATATGGAGAAATTATTTAACTATTTCTCAACTACTCTGAATTGTGCTTGTACGCTAACTAGTAAAATAAGAAACCTTATTTGAAAATCATATGCAAATCACCCGTTTCATTTTTCACATAAAAAATGATGGCGCTTCTCTGTTATTTTTAAGTACTTCTTAAGAGAATGAGAAATCTCAATGAAGAAACTTGTGAGCGACTAATAAATTTTACCTGAAAATAAATAAGAAGTTAACTCACTACCCGTAAAATTTCACTAATTGAGTGTGGACAAAAACTTTAAAAGGTCCAATGCGCTGAAACAGATAACTGACAAGAAATTATGTTTGCATGTGATGTGTACACAAGAAATTATATTTGCATGTGATATGTAGACGAATTCCATAGAATGAGAGTAATTATGCATCGTTACACAAAATCTAAAAAGCTAGTTAGTACGTCACTTATTCCACCTTATGAACTAGAGACCATTTTCAAGAAAGCTTTAAATAATATTTTAAAAGGTATTTTTTCGGATGAGCCCCGGCGAGATATAGTAAAAATGCACTTAGGCAATATGGAGGTGAAAGTCTTGTGGGGCATAAGCCCCATTGTTCAAGGCCTATGCCTAGAGATTGCACGAGTTTTTCTTGGGACGTAAACTCAAAAAATCTCTCCAAATTAGAATTAAAATAACTTAACAAGTCCTTAATTTAATACCAAAAATATAAAATCGGCTTGTTATTAAATTCTAAAAGGTTTTAAGAACTTAAAAGCCAATTTTATTTTATTCTTAGCGCTAATTTTATTCTTTCTCTTCGTCTTCTATTGAATAAAGGAGAAAATGATCAGTTTACAAACTATAAAGTAAAAAAGCATCATCCTTTGTTACTTGTTCTGGTTCGGTACTTGGTTGTATATTCCTCTTCGCTTTTCTTTTTTTAAGTTCTCTTGCTCTTTCAAGTTAGTTTATAATTTCTATTCAATTATTTTTTAAAGCCTGATACATTTTATCAAATGAAGCAGTTTTTATTAATTTTTTAGTCAAATACTAATTTTGAATAGTATTTTAAGATGAAATCATTATATACATTTTCACTTTGTATACCCTCAAAATCGGATAACAATTGAATTTGTAAGTGGTTTTAAGGATACGTGGACTAACTTGACACAAAACGATAAATTAGATTGCAATTGAAATAAATAATGACAAAGTAAATGCAAACTACACGAATTCAACAGTTTTAGCCTTGGAAGGTTAATCACCCTCGAGCTATGTACGCTTCGATCGGTGTCAGGTAGGGGTGTTCATGGTTCTGTTTAGATCGATTTTTTTCCTTAAAAAAAAAACCAAACCAAGTAAGTGGGTTCTTCAAATATTGGGACCAAACTAAACCAATTAAGTCGGCTTTTTATAGATTCGGTTTTTATGGATTTTTGTCTGGTTTTTCGGTTATTTATCGGCCTTTTTCTTAAATATGAGACATACACTTCCAAACACATATTCCGGCGAGTACATTTTCAACGTAACACTATCAAATCAATTACTCTTTGAGTAATCTATCTTTTACCAAGATATATTGATAATAATTGAATCAAATACTGATGAATAATTTAATTACTCAATTAAAAATCGATTATTTTTAACATGAAATAAATTCTTATACTTAGCAAAAGAAAACTATCAATCAAATTAGAATATAAAAACAAAGAATTAGACTATTATAATAGCAAAAAACTAGACAAAAAATACAAATGACTAATATGTACCATAAAATTTTAGAAACTTTATATAAAAATATACATATATATAGGTGTAATAATAAATTCAAATAGCTACTTATATGGTCGGTTTGGTTTGGTTTTTTCGATTATTTTTTGATTAAAACCGAAACCAAATCAAATTTGATCGGTTTTTAAAATTCAAAACCAAAACCAAACCAAACCTAAAAAGTATCAATTTTTTGGTTGGTGTGGTTCGGTTTTTCGGATAGTTATGAATACCCCTAGTGTCAGGACACAGAAGAACAAGAGCATAAAGAGAAATAATAATGATACATTGCTTTGGAATGCGTATTACAATGTGTTCAATGAATTATCAGACCCACATTTATATAGTAGAGGAGTCCTACTTTAGGTACAATTCTATAAAAGATAAAAATCCTTTGATTTGCTGATTGATGGTTCCTTACTGATACACGCCGAGATTTTCGCCGCAATGTCTGCCTGGTTACGGATATTTGTCTTCCATTGGTTATGCTAATAATGTTTCTCCGAGCTCGTTCGGGGCTAGGGTCGTCACGTTCTGAGCCTGTCCTTTCATGTCGTAGGCGAACTCGATCTCGACCGTATACAGATAGTCCCCTCGTTTTTCGAAAAGTAGACGATAAGAAACGACTTGAGCTTTCGATTCTTTCTTCGACACCACACGACATAAACGACAAACCAGTCGAAACGTCTCGTCAATCAAGTCTTAATGGCATTAAATGTTTGTCAGTCGCTGGTCGGCCACTCCTGGATGCAAACCATCATTTGAAAAACTATAAATACCCCCTCATTTTCTCATTCAAACTTTACACTCAAACCTTCTGCCCTCGTACCTTAGCAATCTTAATATTTTCAGGCGTTTATATTTCAGTTTTTTGAGATCTTTTTATAAGAACTTCTGCTTTGTCTTCATCTCAAACCATTAAGTGTACTCTTTTAACTTCTTCTTCTTCCTCCTTTTCCCTTCCTTTTCAAAGAAATGGCGAAGACTTCAAAAATAGTTCCCCAAAAAAAAATTCCTTCCACTTCGCGGTCGGACACCGAAGAGACCGTTTCACGTACTGCTGTTGAGAAACCAGTACCGGAACCTCCTCTGAAAATGTTCATCATGATGGGGTGTCTGGTCAACGCTGATTTTAAGATCGAAAAGCCATCCTCTGTACCAGGTCGGTGAGAGGATGCCTCAAGGTACATCTGCTCGATCACCGAGGATATTCTCTCCAGAGTCAAAAAGGATTGTAACTGGGTCGACAAACACGTGGTGGTTCCCGAACCTGACGAAGCCATCAGCACCCACGTCAAGGGATGTTTAAGTGTTTACACTTATCCCTTCACGCTGGGCCCCTTGAACCCGGTTATCATCGACTTTTGCAAAAGATACGAGGTAACCCTCGATCAGATTCACCCTTCTTTCTGGAGAATTGTAATCCTCCTCTGTTTCTTTGTAAGTAAGATCGAAGGGTGCCCTTTCGTTATCGACCACCTCATGCATTTATACAGTCACCGACTCTACCAAGGGGACTGATCAAGCTCACTTGTCGGGCCAGTAAAGCCCCGTTCTCGAGTGTCGATGAAGATAGTGATCGAGGTTGGATAGGCCGTTTCGTCCGAGTGAGGCTTCAGACTTGATCCCCGTCGAGCACATGCCATTCCCTGAGAAGTGGAACATGTCACGTAAGTATAACTTTGCTTCAAAATTTAATTTATCACTTTTTTCCTTCATTCTTATCAGTGCTCTTTTGTGGTGCAGTTGTTGCTCGGGTTCCAAATGCAGTTCCTCGACTCAAGGAGTGGGTCGAGGGCATCGTATTACAAAGGCCTTATTCCTAGCGTTTGTCATACCTCCTAGGTGCTCACAGCATTTATGGCGCGAGCTTTCAAAGGGCCGATGGGAGGCCCGTTCGCACGGTGAGATCTTTTTCATGAGTACTATCCAATTTCCCTTTTGTATCATTAAGTCCTTACTTGTTTTATTTCCTTTTGCAGGTTTATCCAAGAATGTCCAAATGAGGCCCCCATACGGTAGCGATGATTTCCCCACCGAGTCCCCTGCTCCGAGACAGGGGAAGAGAAGAAGAGGAAAAGGGCTCTGAGTTCCCTGATCTTGGAGAAGAAGAAGCCAAGGAGAAGGCTGGTGCTTAAATCCAAAGAAAGCACCAGTGCTCGAGCACCATCTTCAGATTCTCTTTATCAGCTGAGGGATGAATCCGAAGAAGAACAAGAAGAAGCCTTCAATCTGGTGGCCCGAGTGTCATCACGACTCGAAGAGCAAGGAGCATCCGAACCGGAGAGAGATGAGGCCGATCTGACTCAAGTTAGGGAGGCCGGCGAGGAGACCGTGGCCGAAGCTTCTCGGGATGTGGGTGACGCCCTAAAGGAAGTACATGGTGTGGTCAATATCACTGAGTCACCTTCGTTCACTTAGTCTATGTTCAACGAGGCTCAGACGGTGAAGGAACGTCCCAACGAGGGGGTTCTCGGAGCGGACAACCCCTTCCGCAGCTTTTTTGATGGCGTGGACTCTACCACTACGGAGGACGTTACCGGGTTGGGTGACTTGGAGATGCCAAAGAAAAGTCCGTCTTCAAGAACAAGCGGGCCTTCTTCAAGCCCGAAGCTGGTTAACCGGTTTCCAGCTCCGAGTGTGGATCCCGACTGGAAGCGGTCGATCGTCATCTCCGTTCCGGAGGATGCTCAGATCATTTTCTCTCCCGTAGGGGTAACCGGCTATCTTCGATGCTTGGTGACCGATGAGGACCAAGATGAATGAGGTAGATGCACACTGCATGTTTAATGAAGCACAACATGCGCTAAACCGAGTAGCTCCAAATATCTCTTGATGATTTTAATTCATACTTGGACTAATATGTAGATAATCTTAATAATTTTCTTTGTGTCTATAGGCCTCGTTGCTTCATCATGAGGCCTTTCTCCGATATCGGGATGAGCTAAACCATCTTGAGGCCGAGGTCCGAGGGCTTACCGAGAAGAGAAATTCTTACAAACTTTTCAGCGAGCAGCGTGAGGGGTAGGCTAAGAGCATCTGAGCTGAGCTGAGTTGGAGGTGGCTCAGAAGGAGCATGCCGATCTAGTCGAGCAGGTAAAAATATTTGAGGTTAGTGACGATGAGCTAGGCTCGATGACTAACGATCAAAATCCGCAGATCCAACAAAAAATAGATCGGATCGATCAACTGCGAGCTGAGATGGACGCTGTCAAGGCCGAGACCGACTAATGGAGGGGCAGGATGGACCGATTGGCCTTGAAAAAGGAAACTGCTCAGGCGCAGCTGGTTTCGGCTGAGGTCTAGCTTCGAGAGGCAAACGAAAAAGCCAAGATGCAGGCCAAAAGGATTGAGGAGCTCCAGTCTCAGCTAAGCGTAGCCGTCTCCGATTTAGGAAGTCTTGCCAAGGAGCTGAAAATGGCCAAATCGATGGTCGTTGTTGTTAAGGCCGATGTTGACGAAATGGTGGCCCAATATAAGGCAGATGCCGATGCGGTCCATGTTCGAACGAAAGATATCGTCGAGCATGCGAAGCGGCAAACCCGAAGGGTGGCTCTCGAAGATATTCATGCTCGGGGTTTCGACTTGTCAGCCGAAATCGAGAGTGCTAAGTAAGGGTAGGCATAATACCGGCCGAACCGAAAAAACCAACCGAACCGTAAATTTTGGTTTTTCAGTATCGGTTTAATCGGTTATTCTGTTGGTGTGCGGTTTATAATTTATTAAATTTCGATATTCGGTGCAGTTAACGGTTTTGGTGTTTCAGTTTTCGGTTAAACCGAAAAACCAAAGTTTTGGGTATGAGTTGAGAAAAATAGGTTTGAACTTTGAACATATGGGCTCAACACTTGGCCACCAACTTCTTAGCCCAATTTAGTGATTTACCCAATACCCATCTAAAGCCTAATTTACCCAATACCCATTTGAAACCCAATTTACCCAATACCAGTACATAAGCCTACAAACTTAAGTTACTCCCCTAATTTTCTTCCTTAGAAATTATTTCTAATTAGGGTTCTTGAGAGTCCCGACTTCCTTCCTCCTCTGTGCGACTATGTCGAGGCCCGACTGATGTGAGCCTGTGACGCCTTCTTCCTTCCCCCGTGGCTCATCCTTCTTCCTTAGGTTAGTGGTTACCTCCTTCTTCTAAGTTCCTTTTCAGTTTTCCCTCGTCGCTCCTCCTGCTAGTTTCTTTCAATTTTTGATTTTTCTGCTCTTGTTTATAGTGTATATGCGCGTTTACCTCTTACTTTTAGGACTCTTTCGAGTTAACATTTGCCAAAAAGAAATGACAATTGCATCCTTTATTGTTTTGCCTCTGTTTTTTATTTTGTTCTTTTGTTCTTTTTGCCTTTGTGCCGACTTGATTTTATGCGAGTTGCGACATACTAGATTTATATTGTATACCACTTTGTATTTTTTATTCTATTTTTATTCGATTTTCTATAGATGGCAGAAGTTGAAAGTAGAGTAAGTGAGGTGGGTTCATCTGAAAGCGAACCTACTTCTTCACCTACAAATTCAGTTGAAACCAGTCAAGGCCCAAAAAAAGAAAATTCGTACAATATATAACAACTGCTTGGGATCATTTTGAAAAGTTTAAAGATGATAATAGAGGTGATAGAGCAAAGTGTAAACATTGTGGTCATGATTATAAGGTTGATTCACGATTGAATGGGACAATATCATTGAATACTCATTTAAAGAAGTGTGCAAAAATACCACGGAAAGTTGATAATACTCAAACACAATTGTGTTTACAAAAGGATGGGCAAATTAATGGTGGGGTGCTTTGGAAATTTGATCAAGAACTAGTTAGGAGGGCTTTAGTTGATATGATAATTACGGAGGAATTACCTTTTAGCTTTGTTGAAAAGAAAAGCTTTAAGAAGTTTATGAGCATAGCCTAACCTCTATTTAATGTTCCCCCTCGTAGGACAATTACAAGGGATTATTTTCAAGTTTACAGTGAAGAGAGGCTTAAACTAATGAAAAATTTCAGAGAAGTAAAATCCAAAATTTGTCTTACCACAGGCACATGAACTTCGTTACAAAGAATTAACTATATGTGTTTGACGAGTCATTTTATTGATAGAGATTGGGTGTTGCATAAAAGAATACTAAATTGTTTCTCTATCTCTAGTCATAAGGGTGACGAAATGGCAAAAGTTATTGGCAATTGTTTGCTTGAATGGAAATTGGATAAGGTATTCACTGTTACTGTTGATAATGCTTCTTCGAATGATCTCACGGTCAAAACATTATCTAAATAACTAGATAAGTGGAAAACTAATTCGATGTGTGGTAAGTATCTTCATGTGAGATACATGGCTCACATACTTAATCTAAGTGTGCAAGATGGTTTGAAAAAAATTGATATTTCTGTAAAACATGTTAGATAGGCTGTGAGGTATATGAGATCATCTCCGCAAAGGACCTCAAAGTTTAGGAAATGTTGTGCACATCAAGAGGTAGAATGTAACAAAATATTGTGTTTAGATGTTCCTACTAGGTGGAATTCCACCTACTTGATGTTGGAAACCGCGCAAAACTTTGAAAAGGCTTTTGACAAGCTTCATTTGTTTTATGATGGATTTTCTACTCATCTTTGTACGCATGTTTGTGAGGATGGAAATGTTGCAGGTCCATTTGTATGTGATAATTGGGTGAATGTGAGAAACGTAATAAAGTTTCTTGAAAGATTTCACGAGCTCACCGAAAAAGTTTCAGGTTCACGTTATGTCACTTCTAATTGTCATTTTGAGGATATATGTGAGCTTGATAGTCATTTGAAAGCTTGTTTAGCTAGTGATGATACTAATTTGAGTAAGATGGCAGGGAAGATGAAAGGAAAGTTTAAAAAATATTGGGGGTGAACCTGAAAAGATGAATAAAATAATATTTATTGCTTCTGTATTAGATCCTCATAACAAATTAGAGTATATTGGTTTTGCACTTGAGGAAATGTTCGGGGAGGAACCAGGGAAGAAATTAACTATCGAAGTGGATGCTTATTTGAATTCTTTATTTGGGGAGTATCAAAAAAAAAATCAAAAGGATGTTATCTTCAATCATCTACATCTAAATCTACTTCATCTAATGATACATTTGATTCATCTAGTGGTAATGTGAAATCAAAATATGTGAGAACAAAGCAATTATTGAAAAGGCAAAAGGAAGACTCTGGAAGTGGAGGTGCTAAATCTGAGTTTGGAAAGATATAGGTGAAGGACAAGAGCCATTGTTTGATGATTATGATGACTTTAAAATCTTAAATTCGTGGAAAATTAATGTGCCTCGATTTCTTATTCTATCCGAGCTAGCTCGTGATGTATTGGCCATTCCTATTTCTAGTGTTGCATCGGAATGTGCATTTAGCACTGATAGCCACATTCTTGATTCATTTAGGAGTTCATTGACTCCTCGGTTGGTGCAAAGTCTTGTTTGTGTTCAAGATTGATTTAGATGTGAGGTACTCCTATTAATGTTGAAGAAGATTTGGAGTTTCTTGAGTAAACTGAATTTGGTAAGATTTTGCATTTTATGAGTATTTTAGTGAAAATTAATTTACTTTGTAAGTTTAAATGACACACTTTATCAAATTATATTTAGATTTGGCAAAGAGCGGAAGAGAAACTTGCATTGTTAAAAGAGATACTAGCATTGTTGATGCATAGTTTGAACAAGTGATAAGTTTAAAGATATGCTTGTTTTATGATATCCTTTTGTTATTTATAATTTAAAATATTTTATTTAACTTATGATCTTTTCTTATTTTGTAGGTTCAACTATGCCTCGTGGTCCTAAAGCTAGTTCGCCTATTTGGGAACATTTTGAGCTAGTTGAAGAAATGAAGAAGCCCGCAAAGCAAAGTGCCTTCGTTGTGATCGAGTTTATAATTGTCACCCGAAGTATTATGGCACTTTTGGCTTAGTGAAGCATATTAAGAAGTGTCTCATGCCTCATCCAATGATTCGTATTTAAGACTTTAAGTATCCTTTTCTAGACTTACTTTGTGGCTTGTGGGTTGTGACTAGTTTGCCACTGTTTTGTTGTTTGGTGATGGTATTTCTTGACTTGTTTTGGTTATCTCTTGAATTCTACAGGATATTGTATTGAACTAAAATAGTAGTTGCTGCCTGCTTCTTTAAAACTTCTACATTGCTCCCATAAATAGTAGTTGTTGCCTGCTTCCATAAAACTTCTAATTGTGCAACTAAAATAGTAGCTGCTCCCATAACTTGCGGTGGCTTCTTAGGATGTGCAGTACTACTGCATTTGTCACCTTTTCTCTTTTGATTAGCATTCTGGTGCAAATGGTGGTTCTGTTTCACTTGCTCGTGTTGTGAACTTTGAGTCTTGGGCTTTGTGATTATTTTAGTTGGTAATGTGGGGTTCTCTGAAAGTACGACATAGTGTTGATGCCTGCTTCCATGTAATTTGGCTAAAACCTTAGATGTTTGTTTCTTTGGTTTAAGTAAAACAACTTGATCATCATATTTAGAAGTAGCTAATTGGTCATCTTTCCTTCTGAAACTTGTGTTAGTAATGTCATGACCAAAGAAAGCAACACTGACTTCCGTTCTTTATCAAAGAAAGCAACTAGAGCGTTCATTTCGAGAGTGCTAAACTGCCAACTAGAAACAGTGAAATAATTTGCTACAATTAAAGATATGTAGTCTACATCGGATATAAAAATCTTGAACCATTAATGACTGAAAAACTAAACCGAAAATAACTGAACCGAACATTGAAAAAAACGCACTGAAACGTAAAAACTTTGGTTTGGTTTGGTTATTAATATTACAAAACCAAAAATGATAAATCGAATCGTACTTTCATACTAACAGACTGAACCGACCGATGCCCACCCCTAGTGTTAAGGGGCTCGAAGCCGAGGCCAAAAGTTTGGCTTTCCCCGAAGAAGACTCCGAGAGTTCGAGTGGATCCGAGGGTAGAGGAGACTTCGAAGACCCCGATGATAAGGCGGGCTCTGTTGAAGACCGGGTCGTTTAAGTGTCTTGCACATTTTTTTGTATTTTTATACTTGTGTACTTTATACTTTTGACAAGGTCGTTTGGCCTTATAGAGACTTTACGTATATAATACAAGGCTTATTTTTTCCTTTGGCAATCTCTGAGTTTTGTTGTGTACTTTGCTTTATTATTTATATTTGTAAAGATCGAAATACTTTATACGCAGACAGTTAGGTCATGTTCGGAGGTTCGAACACCCTTGCCTTCAACATTATTTTGTTTAAGTCATCATGGGGTTTTGGTATGACCGGAAACTTTTTCTCAAAGTACTTGGAATTTTTAGATTATATTTCGCCGAGGGTAGCCTTTATAACCGGTTTTGAAAATTTTCAAGGCCTTATTTTTTATTACAGGTCACGGACATCTCTGAGCCGTTTTAATATGGTCGTAGCCTTCTTAGTTCAGGTGTTACCCGGTGGACTTGTCACCTCGAGTTATTCGGGCTTGCCTAAGATAACAGTTCCCGAACTGGGATGGCCGTAGCTTTTAAGGTTCGGGCGCTGCCTACTAGGTCTTGTGCCCCGGGCTCTGCTAGCCCGAGCCGTCCAATTTTGTTTTTGGACGACAGTCCCCGATTGGGAGTGATCGTTTGAACCTGGATAAAGGTGGACCGTGGGCTCGATACCTTTAGGGGATCGAATGTGGGAAATTCCTAAAGAGGAAAGAAAAAAAAAGAAATTCTTAAGGGACAAGACATTTATCTGCAAGGTAGAAACTTCTTTTTATTCTTGTGCGTAATAGTTACACATGTGTACAAATTTTGTGCCAGGGCTCGAGTAGCCTATGCGGGCACGATTCATTTGACCATTTGGCCCTTACAGTAAATCCTATCGATCGAGCCGAGACCATTCAATCATAAAGTTTCTTTCCTTGCTAAAGTTGTTATCCGAGGGTAATGCCTCCCCAGTGTCCGAGGCCAATCGTAGAGAGGCCTCGAATACTGTTGTAGTGATCTTCAATTTCGGTTCATAGCCAACCTTCAATTCTAAGTTAGCACCATTTATTGTTGCCTCGTTAAAAACCTTACCGGAAAACCCATTCGGGACAAAATCAGTTCAAGGGAAAAGGAGTGCAACACGTGCTTTCAGGCTTAAATATTGTATCGTACTTTGATGATTTCCTGCAAGTGTTAGTTCAGAATGCAAATAAATAAGAGGAAATGAATGAGGTCATACCTTAACAGTAGTATCGCTTCAGGTGAGCTATGTTCCAGTTGTTCGGTAGTTGCTCACCATTCATTGTTCCGAGTTTGTACGATCCTTTACCCATGATCTCGATAGTTTGATAAGGGTCTTCCCAGTTTGGTCCCAACTTCCCTTCGTTCTGGTTCTGGGTATTTAACATGACCTTCCTTAACACCAAGTCGCCGATATTGAAATGTCGAAGGTTGGCCCTTCGGTTGTAATATCTCTCGATCCGCTATTTTTGGGCGGCCAACCGAACAAGGGTTGCTTCGCGTCTTTCATCTAATAGATCTAGGCCCGTATTCATAGCCTCGTCGTTTGATTCATTGGTCGCTTATCAGAACCTGAGACTTGGTTCTCCGACTTATATCGGTATCAGAGCTTCGGCGCCGTAAACCAGTGAGAACGGGGTGGCCCTGGTACTGGACTTCGATGTCGTATGGTATGCCCATAAGACTTCGGGCAAGATTTCCTTCCATTTTCCTTTGGCGTCGATCAACCTCTTTTTGAGGTTTTGGAGTATGATTTTGTTGGTCAATTCTGCTTGTCCGTTCCCACTAAGGTGGTAGGGTGTCAATGGGATCCTTTTGATCTTATGATCTTCGATAAACTTGGTTACTTTATTGCCGATGAATTGTTTCCCGTTGTCGCATACGATCTTGGTCGGCATCCCGAACCGGCATATGATGTGGTCCCAAATAAAATCGATAACTTCTTTTTCCCTGACCTTTTCATATGCTCGGGCTTCCATCCACTTAGAAAAATAGTCAGTCATAAACAATATAAATTGATCCTTACCGGGTGCCCATGGAAGGGGGCCACGATATCCATTCCCCACTTCATGAACGACCATGGTGACAAAACTGAATGTAGCAGCTCCCTAGGCTGATGAATCATTGGAGCGTGTCTTTGACATTCATCACATTTTCGTACGAACTCCTTCGTGTCCTTTTCCATATCGATCCAGTAGTAGTCGACCCTGATTATTTTTCGAACCAATGATTCGGCGCCTTAATGATTTCCACAGGTGCCTTCGCGGATTCCCTCAAAACTTACTCAGTATCCCCTGGTCCTAGACATATCGCGAGTCGGCCATCGAATGTTCTTCTGAATAGGGTTCCATCTTCGGACAAGCTAAATCGGTCTACCTTTGTACGCAGGGCCCTTGATTCTTTTGTATCTGAGGGCAGTTTTCTGGTCTTCAGATATTCTATATATTTATTTCTCCAGTCCCGAGTTAGGCTCGTTGTGTTAATCTCGGCATGGCCTTCTTCCACTACCGATCTCATACGTTGTATGACTACCCCCGAGTTAAACTCGTCGTCCTCGACCGATGATCCTAAGTTAGCAAGGGCATCAGCCTCACTGTTTTGATCCCGAGGTACGTATTGCAAAGCCCATTCTTTGAACCGATGTAATGTTACCTGCAACTTATCCAGGTACCTTTGCATTCGTTCTTCTCTGACCTCGAACGTCCCATTAACTTGGTTCACTACGATGAGGGAGTCGCACTTGGCTTCGATAACCTCTGCCCCCAAGCTTTTGGCTAATTCGAGACCTACAATCATGGCCTCATATTCGACCTCGTTGTTCGTCAATTTCACAGTCCTAATAGATTGTCTAACTACATTGCCTATTGATGGCTTAAATACGATGCCAAGTTCGGACCCTTTTTCGTTTTGAGGTGCCGTTCGTAAATAGGGTCCAGATCCTCGAGGAGGTCCCTGAGTTGATTAATAACTCTCTTTTGACCTCGGGTATTAGGGCTGGTGTAAAGTTGGCCACAAAGTCTACCAAAATTTGAGATTTAATGGTGATCCGGGTCAATATTTAATATCGTACCCACTGATTTCCACGGCCCACTTGGCCAACCGTCCCGAGAGCTCAGGATTATGCATAACATTCCTTAACGGGTAAGTAGTCATGAGACATATAGGGTGACACTGGAAGAAAATGGGTGAAAATGGTGAATTCCCATTCTTTTAAGCTTTTTGCCAAACAGGTCTTTCGCACATGCGGAGGTTGGAACACACCTGCGGAAAATCCTCGCAGGTGCGAGTTCCACTTGCCTGGTCAATTCTCGCATTTGCGCACACAGCTTCGCACTTGCGCGTTCGCAGGTGCGCAAATCATCTGCACCTGCGGTCGATTGCCCCCTTCCCTTTTCCGCTTCTATGCACAAAAACTCGCATCTGCGAGGTTCACTCCTGCGAGCTACTGCCGCACCTGCGGGTGTCGCACTTACGGCTGGCCAAGCACAGGTGCGATTCTGACAGTAGCTAGGAGCTTCAGTTTTGGCTCCCAACTTCCAACTTGGTTCGAGCCTCGTCCGATTAACACTCGGGATCCCCGGAGCCCCGTCCGAACATACCAACAGGTTTGAAATTATAAAACAGACTCGTTCGAACTCTCGGAACGCGTAAAACAACATCAAATCTATGAATCACACCTCAAACCAAATTGATTCAAACTTAAGAATTTCAAGTGCTTCAATTTACTTCTAATGCGCCGAAATATACTTAAACTACTCGGAATGATATGAAATTTTGTGTGCAAGTCTTAAATCACTATACGAAACTATTCCCAAACTCGGAATTCCAAATAGACATAAATTACTCAAAAACCTACCCCAAACCAAATTTAAAGAATTTTAAACCTTTAAATAGTTAATTTTTACTATTAAGCGTCAAAATGCTCCCGGGTTATCCAAAACCCGATTTGGATATACGCCCAAGTCCAATCCCGAACCTATTGGAACCGTCAAATCCCGATTTCGGGATCGTTTTCTCAAAATGTTGACCGAAGTCAAACTTATCCATTTAAAGCTAACTTAAGGAACCAAGTGTTTCGATTTCAACCCACACACTTCCAAATCTCGAACCAACCATCCCCACGAGTCATAAATTAATAAAATCACATACGGGAAATTTTATTTTCGGTAACAGGGTTCTAAAAGTTAAAATGACGGTTGGGTCATTACAAGTAATGTTATCTCCCCCTTAGTGGTTTCACATGCCACGTTGAATCCGTTCAGTACTCGGACTACATTTACGATTTGATCTTGTATACTAAGCTTCTCCACGACCCTCGATCGGATAATGTTGGCCGAGCTACCTAGATCAATTAACACACGCTTAACTCGAAATTTATTTACGAGTACAGATATTACCAGTGCATCATTGTGGGGCTGCACGATCCCTTCCGCGTCCTCATCGTTGAAAGACAAGGTTCCTTCCGGTATGTAATCTCGAGTCCGTTTTTCCCTCGTGATGGACACTTTGGTCCGCTTCAAATATCGGCCCCTGAGGGATATCGACCCCACCGATTATTATGTTAATGATGTGTTGAGGCTCTTCTTGTTCGGTCTAGTTTTTAGAATCCCTATTCCTGAAATGATTCTTGGCTCGGTCGCTCAGGAATTCTCGAAAATGCCACTTGTTGAATAGTCGGGCTACTTCCTCTCTCAACTATCGCCAATCCTCCGTTCTGTGGCCGTGATATTTACACATCTGGTTAGGATCCCTTAGAGTTGGATCAGATTGTTGAGGTCGAGTCCATTTGGTATCTTTAATGAGTCCGATAGATGATACAATGGCGGTAGCATCGACGTTAAAGTTGTATTCCGATTCCTCGGTGCTTCTTTAGGCCCGATGGGTCTGTCGAAGCTGTTTTTGCTCATGAGTTCCCGGTTGCTATGGCCTCTATCACTTTTTCTTTCATTTCTCATAGTGTTCCGCCCGGACCCACTGCTTCTTTGGTCTCCATTATACGGTTGTAACCGATCCATGTTTGATCTCGGTTCACGATCGATATCTCTTTTGACTCTGTCGATGGTTCTGACAGGATAAACGGACCCCGAAGGGGCCTCGAGTTGATCATCTTCAACTCTAATTTTCGACTGATACCGGTTATGCATGTCGTCCCAAGTAACGGTCGGGTATTCTATCAGGTTTTGTTTCAACTACTGTGAAGCCACCGAGCTTCAAACATTGAGCCTTTGGGTGAAAGCCTGAACATCCCAATCATCAGCGATCGGTGGTAGGTCCATTCGTTCCATTTGAAACCAGGACACGAACTCTTTGAGCATCTCGTTATCCTTCTGTTTTACTTTGAAAAGGTCCGATTTGCTGGTCTCGACTTTGATGGCCCCGGTGTGAGCTTTCACGAAAGAATCCGCAAGCATAGCAAATGAGTCAATAGAATTAGGAGGTAAGTTGTGATACCATATCATAGCTCCTTTTGATAGGATCTCTCCGAACTTCTTCAACAGGACATACTCGATCTCATCATCCTCCAAGTCGTTCCCTTTGATGGCACATGTGTAAGAGGTTACATGCTCATTTGGGTCAGGCGTTTCGTTATACTTAGCAATCTCGGGCATGCGGAATTTCTTAGGGATCGGCTTTGGAGCCACGCTCGGAGGAAAAGGTTTTTGCACGAACTTCTTGGAATATAGGCCTTTCAATATCAGCGGTGCTCCTGGGATTTGGTCTACCCTGAAATTATAGGTTTCCACCTTTTTGTCTTTAGCTTTGATTTTCTTCTCCCGTGATTCTATCCGTTTTGTCATTTCTTCGAGCATCTTTATGATCTCGGGATTAGCCCCCGATTCATTTTTATTTGACCTTTCTGCGACTGGTTCGTCCCTACGGGTGACTTCCTGGGGTGGATCAGGTTCAACTCTGCTCGGTGCAAGGCTTTGATTCTGTAACTGAGCTATCGCTGCATGTTGAGCCTGCAACATTTCGAAGATTACCCGTAAACTGATCCCGTATCCTCTAATGTTTTGTGTATTTTGAAGTGCCGATCGGGCTCCACCACGGATGCTATTCTCGGGGTCGGTAGGCAGGTTTGCGTCAATAACCACATGTGAATTAGCATCAATCGAGTCCGCGGGCGGAACTCCGATGGGATCAACGTGTGGTACCTCATCACCGGGAGCTATGTTGTTATTTTCACTGTGATGACCGAACTCATTGTCAACATGTATGGGGAGCTGATTGAGAGTTCGACATTTTGCGTTTTAACCTGCAATTAGAGACACTTCAAAAAACAAGTGTAAAATAGTGTGTGTTACAGATATTGGTATCAAATAACCACTATTATCCTTAACCCCACGATGGGTGCCAAACTGTTTACCTTCAAAATCGGATAACAATTGAATTTGTAAGTGGTTTTAAAGATACGTGGACTAACTTGATACAAAACGATAAATTGGATTGCAATTGAAATAGATAATGACAAATTAAATGCAAACCACACGAATTCAACAGTCTTAGCCTTGGAAGGTTAATCACCCTCGAACCAGGTATGCTTCGATCGGTGTCAGGACACAGAAGAACAAGAGCATAAAAAGAAATAATAATAATATATTGCTTTGGAATGCGTGTTATAATGTGTTCAATAAATTATTAGATCCCCCTTTATATAATAGAGAAGTCCTACTTTGGTTACAATTCTATAAAAGGTAAAAATCTCTTGATTTGCTGATTGCCGGTTCTTTACTGATACGCACCGAGATTCCCGCCGCAACGTCTGCTCGATTACTGATATTTCGGTCTTCCGTTGGTTATGCTAAAAATGTTTCTCCGAGCTCGTTCGGGGCCAGGGTCGACTCCTGGGTCTCAGACTCAATGTTCTTGAAGGCAGGTGTTCTGACCCTGGGTTCTAGCCCGGTGTGACTTGGAGCCGATCTTCAGCCTCGCATCGTCACGTTCTGAGCATATCCTTTCATGTCGTAGGCGAACTCGATCTCGACCGTATATACACGTATTTTATATTTTCTTAATTTTTTAATATTTTTTTGGCTTACGCTTCGCCTCGTATCAAGTAAAATGCATCGCCTTGCGCCTATGCATTTTAAAATGCTGGCTATAACTAAAACATCTCTTGAATTTTTGGCAAAACCTAAAAACATCCCTCGAGTATTCATTCTAATAGAAAATATCCTCAGACTTTAAAAAAAATGTTAGTTTGCAATTGACTTTTAATACGGTATTCTGGTGCAAATCAACAATCTTAAGAAGTAAAAAAATGCAAGATTATTAATTATTTTTTTATTTAAATATGATTTATACTGAATTTATTGTTGGAAAAAATTATTATTATCTTGATTGTAGGATAGTCCACTCATCAAAATTAGAAATTGACTAATTTAATACTATTGGAATGATATGACAACCTTGCTTTGCGGCGATATTTTGTTAGGAATAGGAAGAAAAAAAAACTCTACATAGAATTTAATTTTGTCAATACAATGTTGCCTTGATATTCTCTTTTCACATAAAATTTAACATTGTTCATTTTAAATTTTAATTTTTCTTTGTCGCATAATAATAATCCGCACAAGTTAAATTTTTTTGTGAGATAGAATATAACATAAGAACATGAAAATAAGTATTAAACAACTACAAGAAAAAATAACCCTTCATGTAATAAATAATAACTTATTTTTTTCCAAAAATGTCCGCGGCCAAATAATAAATAGATATATGGGAGAATAGATTAGATTGACTTGAAAACTGAAGCCGTAGAAAGCTATTGAACTCCAAACAAGCCATTACGAAGCGCCGTCAACCAAAGTTACGCGATCCGAAAAGACCAAACATAAAACATCCACTAAAAAAATGGTTAATAAGATAAACGATCAAGATGACAAGTCCGAAATACAAGATAGATTTTTCTAGGACGTATGAACTTTCTTATATATTCACACACACACGTATGAGTGTTAAAGGATTTTATGTTACAGATTATGCTTTTGGTCACGACTTTGTAAAAATAGTGTAAATATATAAAATTGTATTTTTAAAGCTCTACAGTATAATGATTTCTATTACAATAAACTAAATGTTCGACACTAATAAATTATCTATATATTTAAGTTCTATATTATAGTTCCTATATTAGTAGTTCATACATTAAAATCTTTTCATTGACAATTCTTGTATTACTAATTCATGCCTGACGAGAGAAAGTCCAAATTCTCTATAATAGATTTTCATCTTGTCCAATCCTAATCACCCTCAACCCAAAATAGCTCAAAGACCACATATAGCACAAATCCCACCAAAGGCTCCAGTTATTATATCAATAAAATCTCAAAAAGAAATAACCCCCGACTCATTAACTGATGGGCACGAAACTCCAACAGCCATACAACTTGCGAGCAATAACCCTTACCCAATGGGAGGCACGAAAAATTATTTGGGAGTGTCTACAACTATTGACTCGTTATGGGGTCGTTTGGTAGGAGGTATTAGATAAATCAATGCAAGCATTAGTTTTGTGCATTGCTAATCCCTTGTTTGATATATTATTTTAATAATATATGTATAACTAATATATATATTAATTATACATCATATTTGGTATTATTCTAAGTATAACTAATACATAACAAACCATGATATTAGTAATGCAAGAGTTGTTAATACTTGCATAAACATAGTTAAAGACATAATTGCCCACAAATCCTCAAACCCTATTCCAAATACTTTTCGCCATATTTTGTATATTTTTATATTGTGATATTTTAATTAGTTTTTCCCATTAGCATTCTACTTTAATAAAAATAATATCATATTTAATACTAAATTTGATTTTGAATTCATTCAAAGTATAAACTGAAATTTACTTTATTTGTTAAAAATCTACCCATTTTTTAATAATTGGTATTTTGTATTATATGTCATAGAAATTAAATTTTTCTTCTCTTTTAACTTTAATATTTTAATTAGTTTTCTCTTTTAATTTTGCTCCCGTGTAAAAAAAAAAAAGTTCACTTTAGAGAGAGTAAAGAATGTGGAGGGTAATAAAACTTTTGCAATAAAAGTAGTATACAAAGTTAAAGAATGTGGATGATATTTTTGTAAGCAACCAATTTTTTTAGAAATTATGCAATATTTTAATACGCCAAACCAAATAGTGGATAATAAATAATCTCTGCATAACTAATGCTAGCATAACTAATCTCAACATTATTAATACATCGTATTCAGTACTATTCTTATACCTCCTACCATACCACCCCTAAATGATGAAAAAACAGTTCAGCTATCCAAGGAGGATAATGCATATATCATCCTTGGAGATATTCGGTAATTATTAAACTGCATGGAAAGAAAACTTAACCAACATTTATAAAGAAAGGTACAAGAGTTGTGGAGGTCTAATGAAAACTTTCGCTAATCGATATATATTAGGAAGAAAATATGAATTGTGTACTATAAAATGAACCTTAGTTTGTCTTCAGTTATTTTCTCACAATACAACTGTGGGTACCCAATTTTGTGGCAAAAGAAGAGCAAACTTTTACACCAATATGGATTCGCTTGCCACAACTTCTTATAGAGTTTTATGATGTTATGATTTTTCAAAAGATTAAGAATACAATAGGCCGACTTTTAAAAGTTGATGCACACATCTTTGTGTCATGACCTAACGTTCACGTGACCGGTACTCGGCACACTATCCGATCCGAGCAAACCAAACTCATATATAAATCCTTTTATATAACATTTTAAACAATAAAACCGTGCATGAAACTTAACATTTAAAATAATTCTCTTCATTAAACAAAACACATAAATGTAATTGTTCATTCATGCATACCATATGAGTAACTATAGCTTACAATCCAAAAGAATAAACTACTACTATCTATATCTCTATGACACAGAATGAATATAGTCGACCAAGACAGGCCCCGATAACCCAAAAGCATAAAGTAAATGGTACTCTACAGGAATGAAGCCTCACCAAAAGTATCAATTAGAGATGTGGAGTTGTCCTATCCACGGGGCTCACACTGCTTAGAACCAGTGCCTAAAAACAGAAATAAACATTTAGCCAAAAGGCCTAAGCTCCACATGCCTAGTATGAGTAAATAACTTTTTCTTTAAAGAGTGGACAATATGAGAAAAAAAGATAAAGATATATGCAAATGTAATGACCCGACCGGTCGTTTTGTATATTTGAGTCATGTTTCCCCTTTTGATGTTTCACACATATGTATTTATGGTTTCATGATTTGTTGTAATGACCCGACCAGTCATTTTGAGCATTCCGTTCAACTATTTGAAATCTTGAATAGCTCTGTACGATGTATTATGATTTGTGTGTATCGTCGATTTTGGTTTTCAGGTATTTCGAAATTTGATGGAAGAATGAATTTCATGATTGAAGCTTTAAGTTGGAATAGTTGATCAAGTTTAACTTTTTAGTATTTGACCTCAGATAAGAGTTTTGATGATTCCGTTAGGTCCGGATGGTGATTTTGGACTTGGGCGTATGCCCGAATTTGCATTTGTATTTCTAGAAGATTTCGGCACTAATTGGCGAACGTTGGAAATTTAAAGGTTTGAAATGTTTACAAGTTTGACCAGGAGTTGACTTTGATGATATTGGATTCATATTGTGATTCCGAGAATTGGAATAGCTTCGTTATGTCATTTGGGACTTGTGTGCAAAATTTGAGTCCATTCCGAGTTGATTTGATATGTTTCGGCACGAGTTTTGGAAGTTGAAAGATTAAAAGTTTATTATATTTGATTTGAGGTGCGATTCATCATTTCGATATTGTTATGCGTAATTTGAAGTCTCGAGTAGGTTTGTGTTATATTATGGGGCTTATTGGTATATTTGGATGGGGTCCCGAGGGGCTCGGGTGAGTTACGGACGTGGTTCAAATCATTTTTATCTCTTGTTGCATTGCTGAAGATCTCTGGTGCTGTTGTAGCCGCACCTGCGGAGTCTTGGTCACAGAAGCGACTTCGCAGATGCGGGTTGTTCATCGCAGAAGCGGAAAAAGGCTGGGTGAGGAAAGATCGCAGAAGCGGAAAAAGGCTGGGTGAGGAAAGATCGCAGAAGCGGAGTTTTGAGTGCATGTGCGGATGCGCAGGTGCAGTTGGCTGGAGCGCAGAAGTGAGGTATTGCGTAGGAACGAATGATGGCTCGCACCTGCGATGTTGCAGAAGCGGATATTTTGTTAGCAGGTGCGAGGGTCTAGTTTTCAGCTGGTTCCACAAAAGTAGATGTATTGTCGAAGAAGCGACGCCGCAGAAGCAGGTCATTTGTTCGCAAAAGCGAAAATGGCTGGGCAGAAGCTTTAAATCGAGGGCTTGATCTTTTTATTCATATTTTGAGTTGGGGAGCTCGGGATTTGGGAGATTTTTACCATATGAATTTGGGTAAGTGTTCTCTACCCAGTTTTGATTATATTTCACGAATCTATCCTCGTTTTTGGCATTTGGTTGATGATTTCAAAAGAGAAATTGGGGGTTTTTGTCTAAAATTTTATAAAGTAAATTTTCGAGTTTTGACCATCGATTTAGAGTCGGATTTGAGTTAAACTAGTATTGTTGGACTCGTAATTGAATGTGTTATCATATTTTGTGAGTTTTGTCGGGTTCCGAGGTGCGGCATTGGGTTTGACTTTTTAGTTGACTTTGGGGCTTTTGATTAAAGATTCGACCTTTATCGATTGAGTTTGTTTCCTTTGGCATTGTTTGATGTTCTTGAGTTGCTTTTGGCTAGTTTCGAGCCGTTCCGAGGTCGGTATATATGGGATGGCATTTCGAGAGTATTGGTTGGCTTGCTCGGTATTGGATTTGGCTTATTTGAGGTAAGAATCCTATCTAAACTTGGTTGAGGCACTAGTTGCCTGATTTATTTATGATAGCTACGTGCTATGGGTGCGTATATGTGTGTGGTTTGAACCCATATGCAAACACCAGGATATTTTATCCATGCTCGGGATAGTGCTTAGGCTATGATATACCTAGAATTGACTGTTAAGTTTTAAGCTATAATATTTCTCATATTTGCATCATTGTTGTGAACTATTTGAGCCATGTTTGAGGTTACGAAGAGACTAACTCCTTGAATAAACTTAGAAATTGCTATTTCTGTGATAAATTGCCGATTTGAGCTATGATAGCACACATTGCACATGCCTACACTTTAGCATGCCATTATACGAGTCCAGGAGCATGAAATCTGATATTTATCCATCATATATATGTGTTCTTGTATATTTGCTTCTGTGTGATATGATTTGGACTGGATGCCTGTGACCACGCTGGACGAATTGTGTTGATATACATGTGACCACGCCGGGCGGATTGTGTTGTTATGCAAGTGACCATGCCCGGCGGATTATGATATTGTGACTGTGACTACGCTGGGCGGATTATGATATTAGCACGTAAGTTATCCATGCGGATCCATATATTAATATTATAGTACGTGAGTTGTCCGTGCAACACGTGAGTTGTCCGTGCAGCACGTGAGTTGTCCGTGCAGCACGTGAGTTATCCGTACAGCACGTGAGTTGACCATACGGTTGATATTATTAGCACATGAGTTGTCCGTGCAGCATGTGGATACGGATCCATCCCCCTAGGGTCACCCTCTCATGTTTCTCTCTTGATGGCGTACACGCGGTTTGTGAGAAACCGACGGGTTTCTGGTTGATGTGAGCTTTGGGAGAGCTGATTACTGTTATTAGATCGGGTTGGGCGCCGCAACGGACTGATATTTGGTTATTCCATTTCATCTTTACTTGCAATTTCCTTGACTGTTTACCTGATTTACTTGCATATCTTTCTTTTATGCTGGATTGTTGACTGAGCAGAATACTTTAAAACAAAGAATTATGAGCATTAAAGTGGTTTTACCTGAGATTTTCTTGATTTCATCATATTTTTGTTCTATCCTTGTTGAAATTATGAACTGCACAGGTGTTAGTGGGTATCATCTATAGTTATTGCTTCTTTTATCTCGTTGAGGTTAGTTAGGATATTTATTGAGTATATGAGGTCAGTTGTACTCATACTACACTTCTGCACTTTGCGTGCAGATCTTGGTGTGATGCTCCTCTGTATGGCGGTATCTAGTATTGAAGATGTACATGCGTTCCAATTATGGCTATCACTTGTCCTTGGTAGCTTTCGATTCGAATTTTGTTCATTTACATTTCAAACAAATGTTGTAATTATTACATTTTGTTTTATAAAAATCTAAGTCTTAGTGGCTCGTGACTTGTACTACCAGTTCTTGAAAAATTTCTTGTATAAAAGTTGAGTTATATTATCTTTATTACTCTCAATAAATCTCTTTTGAATTGGATTGTTGCTAATTGTCTTACCTAGCGGGTTGGATTAGGTGCCATCACATCTGGTTGTATTTTGGGTCGTGACAAGCTGGTATCAGAGCTCTAGGTTTATAGGTTCTACGAGTCATGAGAAAATGTATGGTAGAGTCTTGAGGATCGGTATGATGACGTCCATACCTATCTTCGAGAGGCTACATGGCATTTAGGATAAACTTCACATCTTTCTTTCCTTATCGTGCGACATTGATTTAGCTTGAAGCTTGTCTCTTTGAATTCCTTTCACTCACTCGTATGCGTATGTGAGCACTCGGTATCAGTTGTACATCATGTGGAATTTCATGGATGAGGTGTGAGATGTGTTTTCTGTGTTTTGGTGATGTGCCAGTCTGGAGGATTTGAGGCCTGGTTTGGACCGCAACTTAAGCTTGGTAGTTTCAGTTATGCGAGCATGTGCTTTTGGACTTCTATGTCTAGTGGTGTCCCTATGAGTGGGACCGGTGGCTCGATAAGTGGTTGGATGACTATATGATGAGTATGACGTGACTGCGGTATACGTTCATATGGTTTGGATGTGGCAAGAAGAGTTTGCTTGAGATGTGAAAAGGACTATTGGATGCTCGATTTCTGTGGATGTGTCATACAGTCTTGAGTTATGAAGGTTTTTGAGAGATTCTTTTGTGCTATTTCATTTGTGGAATGAAGTAGATTTTCATGTCTTGTTGATGAGTTTAGACTTAGGGAGATTAAGTGACTGCACATTAGTTGTGGCTGTGAAAGGGTATAGAGAGATGTTAGTTTGAGGCTAAGAAGGTGGGTTATCACCTGGGGGCAATCTACTGATGTGTGATCCCTATGATGTTGTGTGAAGGCTTTCATTTCTACCAATGGGTATATGTGTTGCGATTTGAGTTTAGATTGGTTGAGAAAGTTGACATGACTGTCACGAGGGTATGCGAGCTTAATAGATGATTTTAGGTACTATATGGTTTGTGTCACATGAGCTTAAGAAGGATTTAGTTGAATCTTACTGCGATATTATGACAGTAATAGAGTATGGGCATTATAAGTTATTAAGTGTTTTGATCTATGGCTTTGAGCCAAGTGGGGGAGTCTGCTATAGACGATTGATTGCATTGTTACGTGTTGTATTGGGTTCGGTCTGAGGCATAGTTGTGGATCGGTTATGACTTGTAGAGGCTGGTTTTGAGGATGACTTAAGCAAGAAAATTTCTGGATGCATGGTGTATTACACTTTATGGGTATATGAGAATCACGTAATGATTTGAATTGTTATTCGTAAAGGATGTAGTGTGCATGGAGTAGGAATTTACTTGATTGCTTAGAGGTGTGGGTTACTTTTTTGAGTGTTATTATGCTAATGTGGCACATGTCGTTCGGCCGTTTGGGCGGTGCAATTGAGATCTGAGTAGAGTGGAAGATTCTCTAGAGGGTTATAATGAATTCAAGATTTATATGTGGCAGTTGAGAATATTTTGAATTTGTATATGGCTAGAATTTGAGATTTGCATCGGACGGTGTCAAGACTTGCAGTATTTCTATATCATAATGGATTCTACATTTCAGTATCAGAAAGGTGAAGGAAACGACTTTAGATTCACATAAGGTCTTTTCAGAGTGAGTGTACTTAATTGTAGTACTTTTGGGGTGCTTAAGAGGGATACAACAGATTATGGGCCTTAGGGCAGTGCAGTTTTATGCTAGGATCTCTTGTGGTGAGCTTTGGGTAAGGATCGTGGTGTGCTGGCAAGGAGAAGTGTCAACTTAAGGGTAATTCGGAAGGAACTTGGAGAAATATGACAACTTGGTAGTAGGTTGGATCAGCACAGTAACATATATGATCAGTTCTTTAGGTACTTATGATGTGGCGAGTCTCTACAGGTGTTTTGTGGCAATACTTTTAGGTTTGACGACCTACGTGGCTTGGTGGAGTTAGAGCGATTCAGTTTTGATGGCTTAATTATGTGCAAATGGGTTTCGAAGATTTTTCGATGGTTTCTACCACAGTTTGAGATGGATATTTCATACTGCCATGAGGAGCATGTTGTGTATTGTGATTTTCTCCTGGATGGGATCAAGTGAAAGGTTTCTGACTGATCGGGTGTGTGTTCTGTTTGTGACTGAGAGTTGTTAATGATATTCTCATACCTTTTATATGATGGAATGATAGAGGTGCGTCCCGTGGGATTGAGATTTGCATATGCAAGGTCACGATTCAGTTTCAAAAGGAAGGTCCCGAGTTTATGCAGCACAGACGATTTCATATGTTGGCACTATTTGGTATCACCTGAGAAGAGTGTACATGCAAAAGGCGCACTGAGTTTTGACTTACAGATGCTTTATTGGTATTGCGGTACGTGCTTGTTGATCGACTACTGATATTCAGATTTTTTCTATGTGGCATGGAAAAATTATAGAATTATTTCTTGTGGGGATGATTATGTATGATAGATGTGTTAGTCATTCGAGTGGCGGAGTTGGATTGACTATGGTGATTCATGTATTCTATGGATTTGGAGACTGGGGGATATTAGAAGCAGATTATTTCGGGGTTGCAGGCTATGAAGATATGGCCAAAGTTAGCTAGAGGGTGGCATGTGTTATGGTTAGGTCATTGCAGACTTTTGGAGGGCCATTTATCCAGTTGAGGGATGATCAAAGTTGATTTGGGGGGCCATTGGTAGGCCCAATGAGGATGTGTATTCTACACCAGGCTGGAATTATTGACTCGACACCGTTATTGCCGGAAGGAGTGTTATTCGTTTGGAGTTGAGCTTGTTCGTGTTCTGATATGTTCTACGTGTTACTCATCTATGCTATGAGGGGTTGTGATTTGTTGGTTATATGCACACATGATATGGATTATGTTCGGGCCTTATAGCAGAATTTGAGCAAGATGGTTATTAGTGTCTTGAATGGTTGATTGCGCATAGGTTATGTTTTTTCCGGGTTGTGGTATATAGTGTTATTCGCTTCTCCATGGTTATAGTCATGCACTTCATGTATTTGATGTCGAATTGCGCGTGGTTGTTGATTTTGAGCACTGTGGCTTGAGGTATTTCATCGGACCGATGTTTGGATGGGGTTATGCATTGCAGCAGAGTTATGTTGGAATATGATCATTTGTGTTAGATTCGTGTTCCTTGGTTCTACTATGTGTGATGGGTTCGTAGCTTTGCGCTTGTGGTGGTATCTGTTGAACTTGTGGGATGGTTCTATTATTTGAGTCATTTTCCATGTTTGAATACATTTGATTTTTTGCTTATTGGTACACGGATTGCATAGTTTGTGGCTCTAGAAGCGACGCCACAGAAACAACTCATTTGTTGGCAAAAGCGAAAATGGCTGGGCAGGAGCTTTAAATCGAGGGCTTGGTCATTTTATTCATATTTTAGTTGGGGAGCTCGGATTTGGGCGACTTTTGAAGCGATTTTCATCATATGTATTGGGATAAGTGTTCTCTACCCGGTTTTGATTATATTTAATGAATCTATCCTCATTTTTGGCATTTGGTTGATGATTTGAAAAGAGAAATTGGGTTTTTTTCGTCTAAAATTTCATAAAGTGCATTTTCGAGGTTTGAGCATCGATTTGGATTCGGATTTGAGTGAAACTAGTATAGTTGGACTCGTAATTGAATGGATTATCGGATTTTGTGCGTTTTGTCATGTTCCGAGGTGTGGCCTCGGGCTTGACTTTTTGGTTGACTTTGGGGCTTTTGATTAGAGATTCGACCCTTATCGATTGGGTTTATTTCCTTTGGCATTATTTGATGTTCTTGAGTGCTTCTGGCTAGTTTTGCGCCGTTTAGAGATCGGTACATGTGGGATAGCATTCCTAGAGTATTGGTTGGCTTGCTCGGTATTGGATTTGACTTGTTTGAGGTAAGAATCCTATCTAAACTTTGTTGAGGCACTAGTTGCCTGAATTATTTATGATAGCTACATGTTATCGGTACGCATATGTGTGGGGTTTGAATCCATGTGCAAGCACGAGGTATTTATCCATGCTCGGGGTAGTGCCTTAGGCTATGATATGCCTAGAGTTGATTGTTAAGTTTTAAGCTATAATGTTTCTCATATTTGTATCATTGTTATGAACTATTTGAGCCATGTTTGTCCTCTAGGCGAGTCCACCTTTCTGATACGAACTATTTTGCGATAACCACGACTATATCAATTTATAGATTTTCTTCCAATTATTCTAGCCTCATTCTTTCTATTTAGTGAATAGCTATGCGCTCTTCCATACGTTACGTGGTCTTTTTCCTTAGTTGGGAATTCGTCCTACTTGCCTCTCGACATTTGTTAGGATATCCGTGGGAAAGTGTGTTTATCCGCGTATCACTTAACACTTCCTTGCTTGTAAGATTCTTAAGAGACTCCCCATCAAGTCCAGATGCACTCTTGGGTTGTTATATCATCACATTTATCTCTACCACTCGTTCTGTCTTTCTTAAAGCCTTGGAACTTTAGCTAAATGGAAAATCCATTCTTAAATCATTCTAAGAACTCGCAAGCCTTTCACATTTGATCTGTAGTACTTCCTTGGGTTCCATTGTCCCTGACTCTTTAACAAGTATAAAACCCTTTTGCAAACCTTACTCTTAGTTTCTAGTATCGTTGACCCTGTCATGTATATTGTTACGTACGAAGAATTGACATTTCTTAACCTTCCACATTATTTTTGTACTAGTGGTTTATCTTTTTCATAACCATTCAGAGAATCACGTTATCCCTTACCACTTTTCTAGACTACACATGTCTTCAATAAAATATCCAAACATCATAGCTACATGGCCTTACTCTCATTTTATTGCACTTAAGTAGCCTCACCATGGTCCTTCCCTCCCCACTTGGGGGTGAATGTTTCACATTTCGACACAAGTCTTGAATTTAGCAATTTGAGGGACACATGTTTCACATATCTAGTCCTCTTGTATATGATTGACTATTAGGGAGATTTAAGTCCCCATGGTATTAACCTCATAATTTCTCTACTTTTATTCAGCCACACAGGCCTGGGATCCAAATCCCTCATGTCAATATCCTTTTTGGAGTGTAGCACAACTTCACACATTCGTGGGATTTTTATAACATTCCTAGTGCTAGGTTCTTCTCATTGTGGGTTCAATTGAATCTCCTTTCATAACTTCTTGTCTCCCGTGAGAGACCTACACATTTATCATTACCCTCCAGGCCATGCCTTTCATATATCACATGCCTATGTAACAATTCCCACACTATCGACGTGTACTAGTTAAGCTTAGGTCTCAATTATCACGTCAATGCCTCTTTGGAGGTGGGTAATCATTTCTAGAACTCTTCTCATATAGAGTATGCTCATGGTACTATATATTTATCTTATATGGCCATTCCATTCATTCAACGTGATACATATGCCATCTGTTGAATATTCAGGCCTTTACCCATTTGTCAGGCCATATGGCAACATTACTTGGAATAATCAAAAGAGCGTTTAACTTACCTTGAACCTCAATGCACGAGTTATAAGACAATCTCGTAGTCAAGCTCTATCGCACGATCTGGAGTGTTGAAGAAGGGTAACATTCCTAAAATGTCCATGTAGCCTCCAACTTATAGATGTGGTCGACAATACACAGATAAGAAGAACTCTACTAGACACGGCTCCGAGACATCCTAGGACACTTTAAAACCTTAGGTTCTGATACAAAGTTTGTCACGCCCCAAAATCGAGGAGCGCGACCGGCGCTCAACCGAGTGAACCCGACCGAGCAAGCTTGTTAGATTTCCTTCTAACCAAACTCATCCACGAATGAAGATAATACATATTTTCATTAATTATAAAAAAACGTGATCATGTCTCCAATACCAATCTATTACCAATAGTTTTCATCATTTTTTTTTAGTCTCAAATGAGACAAGTAATACAACCACAACATAACACAGTTTGACATTCCCAACACCCATATACAACCCACATAGTGTCTACGGAGCCTCTAAAGATACAAAAGGGAGTAAATATGGTGCCGGCAACAAGGCCCCGGCTATACCTCAAAAAGTGACCACAATATAAACAAAAAGTACAATACATGACCCCAGAATAAAATGGGGCTCACCGAGTCTGTTGGGAAGAAGGTGTACTGCTATCACTGATCAATACCTCCTGCTGTGGAACCACCTGCATCCATTTAAAGATGCAGCGCCCCCGGCAAAAGGGACGTTAGTACCATCGAATAGTACTAGTATGAAAACCAAACACTAATTTAAGAATTTATAAATACAATATGAATATAATGAATCAGGGCGGCAGTAGAATAATATAGATAACTGTTGAAACCCGAGAAATCTTATAAAGAACTATCAATAATATTTAGAGGATTTAAGATGAGATCCTCTGTAACCATCTTCACACAAAGCGGCCCCGCCGCCTCACCCGATGTATGCAGGTGGAGGTGTAATTTTAATACCACAACTCTACTCAAGCGGCCCTACCGCCTCACCCCAATGTATATGGGTGAATGTATAACCACAGTACCAAGAACCTACACAAAGCGGCTATGCCGCCTCACCTCAATGTGAAAATGCATCAATGATACCAATACCAACACAAAGCGGCTATACCGCCTTACTCCAATGTATGCGTGTGGAAATGCATCAACGATACCAATACCAACACAAAGCGGCTATACCGCCTTACTCCAATGTATGCGTGTGGAAATGCATCAACGATACCAATACCAACACAAAGCGGCTATACCGCCTTACTCCAATGTATGCGTGTGGAAATGCATCAACGATACCAATACCAACACAAAGCGGCTATACCGCCTTACTCCAATGTATGCGTGTGGAAATGCATCAACGATACCAATACCAACACAAAGCGGCTATACCGCCTTACTCCAATGTATGCGTGTGGAAATGCATCAACGATACCAATACCAACACAAAGCGGCTATACCGCCTTACTCCAATGTATGCGTGTGGAAATGCATCAACGATACCAATACCAACACAAAGCGGCTATGCTGCCTCACCCCAATATATGCGGGTGGAGGTGCAGTCTCATAAATCGACAACACGAGCTCTGTAGCGAGCTATAGACCAGGCTTCGCGAGGGATATAGAACACTCTAGCGTGCTACAGACCTGGCCTCGCGAGCTCTGTAGTGAGCTACAGACCAACCTTTGGGTATTTCAACAGAACTTCTTGTAGGAATGTCCAAATGATGAACGGTTTGAAGCGTTAGAAACTAGACTCAAAGAATTTTAATTTGATAGGTAGATTACCTCATAAGTCATTATAGTTTGGTAGCAGCATGCGTTTGAAGTAGGATCTTGTGCGAATTGAGACATCCTTTCCACTTAATGTATCCTACTTGTTCCACACGAATTCTTTTCATTCACAAAACTCCTTAGTATATTTCAACACACCTTAAACATATACTTTTCATTTCGAAATAATATGGTTCTATCCCATGGGTCTTCTTTAATACTCTAACACGTTATTCCCAGATACCATTGGCGTACTTTAAAATATTAAATCATTAGAAAAATTTTAACGGGGCCTTAGTGTTAATAGAAGATATAAAGGATCAATTGTAATGCAGCCGACTTGAGTGACACTGAATATCAACTAAAATATTTAGAGGGAGTTCACGTCTACATATTACATTGGAAAGTGAGACTACTGGTGATGAAGTGGTGGTGTGATAAACTCAACAAACCAGGCACAATGATACTACGAGTTCATGAGAGGCAGACAAGTGTGTGGCACCATAAGGCTGTCAACTATGAATTAAGGGCAAAAAGAGAAATGTTCGAAACAGATTGAGAGAGGATAAACACTAGTTACGAACCAAACATGTTTAACATGATAGCTCTTAGACTGCAATACCAGAAAACACTATTGGTGACTACAATACTGGGAATAAGGTGAGTTACTCATCGAGGATGGAATCAGGTGGACTAAGTCCTACACTTATAAGGAAAACAAGAAGTCATCGTTGAAGAAATTAGGAGGATCTCAAGTTTTAGAAAAGGCCCTGTTCGGGCCAATGACTTTTGTTGAATTGAATATATATGAAGGATGTTGATATGTGTTTTGGGAAGTGTTTAGCAGTAAAGAGGGATTGTGAGAATGTTCACCAGGGAAGTAGAGTGGTTTCTTAAAATCCCATAAGACTTATAAGGAGGAAAGAGGGTGGCTAAGAAAGGTCCGACCACAATGTTACTATACATTTGATGCAATGTCGTTCAAGTTAATATTATCAGGGTGTGTGCGCAAGCTAGCAGATGCTATTCAATTGAAACAGAAGGTCCTATGAGAAAACTGATAAAGTAATATCTTTTGTTGAGAATTTAGAAGAGCAAGTTGCAAGTGTTGACATAAGAAATTAACTATATCGAGGAAATTATTGTAGAACGCAATTCCTAGGAGGTCATTTGTAGGGGAAATGTGATAAAGATGTTCCACTAATGATGCAACATAGTAAGATGATCGTTTATGCCTCTAGACAACTCAAGAATTATGAAAAGAATTATCTAACACTTGACTTAGAACTTGCGGCGGTGGTTTTTGCATTTCAGATTTGACGTCATTATTTGTATGGGGTCTATGTGCATATATTCACGGACCATAAGAGCCTTCAATATATTTTCAAAATAGAAGGAGTTGAATCTGAGGCAGAGAAGATGGCTTGAGTTACTCAAAGATTACGACATTGATATCATGTATCACCCGGGAAAAGCCAATGTTGTGGCGGATGCTCTTAGCCGGAAATCTATGGGTAGTTTGGCTCACTTAGAGGCATGTCAAAGGCCGTTGACCAAGGAATTTCATCGATTGGCTAGTTTGGGAGTTTGTCTTGCAGACTCTAATGAAGGAGGGGATTCATAAACATAAGACCATGGTTTTGTCTCTTGGTATAGATGATGGTACACTAAGGTACCAAGGACGGTTATGTGTTCCAAACGTGCATGGTCTCCGTGAAAGAATAATGACCGAAGCTCACACTTCTAGGTATTCCGTGCACCCAGGTTCTACGAAAATATATCATGATCTTAAAGAAGTTTATTGGTGGAATGACATGAAGAGGAATGTGGCAAACTTTGTGGCAAGATATCCGAATTGTCAGCAAGTGAAGGCCGAACACCAAAAGCCCGGTGGGTTGGCACAGAACATAGAAATTCCAATGTGGAAGTGGGAAATGATTAATATGAACTTTGTGGTAGGATTACCTCGTACTCCTCGTAAGTTTGACTCAATTTGGGTGATTGTGGATCGACACACGAAATCAGCACACTTCTTGCCGGTTACGGCTACCGATACAACGGAACAATATGCTCAGTTGTATATCAAAGAAATAGTCAGGTTGCATGGCACTCCGGTTTCCATCATTTCTGATTGGGGAGCACAATTCACTGCTAATTTTTGGCAGAAATATTAGCAAGGTTTGGGTACTCAGGTGAATCTTAGTATAGCCTTTCACCCGCAAACTGATGGGCAGGCAGAGCGGACTATTTAGACACTTGAGGATATGTTGCGCGCTTGTGTTCTAGACTTCAAAGGCAGTTGGGATGATCATTTGCCACTCATAAAATTTGCCTACAACAATAGCTATCATGCTAGCATTTAGATGGCACCATTTGAGGCTTTATATGGTGGGAGATGTAGATCTCCCATTGTGTGGTTTGAAATTAGGGAAGCAGAGTTGATATGATGAGACCTCATGCATCAGGATATGTAAAAAGTTAAAATCATTAATGAGAGGTTGAAGACTGCTCAGAGTCATTAGAAGTCCTATTCGGATGTTCATCGTAGGAATTTGGAGTTCAAAGAAGATGATTGGATTTTCTTGAAGGTTTCCCCCATGAAGGGTGTAATGCGATTTGGTAAAAAAAGGGAAATTAAGTCCGAGGTATGTCGGACCGTACAGAATCATTCAGAGGATTGGTCAGGTGGCGTACAAACTTGAGCTACCACCTGAGATGTCATTAGTGCACCCAGTATTTCATGTGTCTATGTTGAAAAAAGTAGTTGAAGACCCGACACTCATTGTTCCAGATGAAACTATTGAAATTAATGAGGAATTGACTTATGAAGAAATTTCAGTTTCTATTCTTGATAGGCAAGTCCGAAAGCTAAGAAATAAAGATATTGACTCTTTGAAAGTGTTATGGCGAAATCGGGAGATTGAAGAGGCCACTTGGGAGGCCGAAGAATAAATGAAGAAGAAGTACCCTCATTTGTTTGAATAGCTATGTAATCGTTTCTATGAAATTGTTCCCTATGAATTGTGTGTCACTTGTACAATTTATGCTAAGGGTGTTTTCCTTTCTAGTAATGTATTACTTATAAGGCCACAATTGGTGTTGTTTCATATTATGTTGCTTCATTGGATTATGTATATGTTGCTAGGATTGGTTTCTGAGGTTCTCTGACAGGTGGATAGGCCCAATTACAGAGGAGACTCTGCCGAAATTTCTGATTTTGTTTTTTGGAGTTAGTCAAATTTGGGAGTTTGAGATATGCAAAAAAAGAAGAGTTGTGTTATGTTAAGTGTTTGGGGACGGACTCTACTCCTCATTCGAGGACGAATGATCCTAATCGGGGGAAAATGTAAGGCCCCATTAAATTTCTAATGATTTAATATTTTAAAGTACGCCAACGGTATTTGGGAATAACGTGTTAGAGTATTAAAGGAGACCCATGGGATAGAACCACATTATTTTGAAATGACAAATATATGTTTAAGGTGTGTTGAAACATACTAAGGAGTTTTGTTAATGGAAAGAATTCGTGTGGAACAAGTAGGATACATTAAGTGGAAAAGATGTCTCAATTCGCACAAGATCCTATTTCAAACATATGCTACTATCAAACGATAACGACTTATGAGGTGATATACCTATAAAATTAAAGCCCTTTGAGTCTAGTTTCTAACACTTCAAACCGTTCGTCATTTGGACATTCCTACAAGAAGTTATGTTTAAATACCCAAAGGCTGTTCTGTAGCTCGCTACAGAGCTCGCGAGGCCAGGTCTATTGCATGCTAGACCGTGCTATATCCCTCGCGAAGCCTGGTCTATAGCTCACTACAGAGCTCGCGAGGCCAGGTCTGTAGCATGCTAGACCGTGCTATATCCCTCACGAAGCCTGGTCTATAGCTCGCTACAGAGCTCGCGAGGCCAGGTCTGTAGCTCGCTACAGAGCTCGCAAGGCCAGGTCTGTAGCCCGATCTGGAATTTCTAAGTATCCATTCTCCTATTTTTATAACCCGACCCAATCTCGTTATATAAGCATTGTGGACCATTGTTTTTTGGAAAATCTGACATTTTAGAGTGGGAGAGAGTGCCCTAGAGTGAGAAGGCATTCTTTAATAATTGTTTTTCAATTCTTGCTCAAGTTTTAGAAGATTAAGAAGGATAACTCACTAGGTCTTCATCCTAGAGGTACGATTCTACACCCTAACCCTCAATTTCGAATTTTGTCTAGAAATGGGTAATTAGCAAGATAATTTTTGGGCATGAGAGTTATTTATTTTACATGCATGTTTTATCAAAGGTTGTAGGAAGATAGTTGAGCTAAAAATGATAAAGATTGGGTTGTGTGATGATGGAATCCTCCATAAAAGGACCTTGAAACCTTAATGCACACCTACAACAACAACAACAACAACAACAACCCAGTATAATCCCACTAGTGGGGTCTGGGGAGGGTAGTGTGTACGCAGACCTTACCCCTACCCTGGGGTAGAGAGGCTGTTTCCAAATGACCCTCGGCATCCTTCCCTCCAAGAACTCCCCACCGTGCTCTTGGGGTGACTCGAACTCACAACCTCTTGGTTAGAAGTGGAGGGTGCTTACCATCAGAGCAACCCACCTTAATGCACACCTAGTGTTTGATAAAATACTCAAATGAGCTAGAAACATTATCATCGTCCTAATTTGGTTCAACTTGTTATATTTCTAAAATAGATTGAAGTTGCTAATAATTCCGGAACATTTAGAGTGTAATCCCACTATCCTTGTGAGGTATGTTGGCTAAATTCTTCTTTAAGAATTGGAATTCCCATTATCCTTGTAAGTTCCAAGATGTTGATTACAAATCGAGTATTCCGATAAGTTTTGTGATAAAGATATATATTCAATTCGTATTTCAAATGCTCTTATCATATTGCATTATAAATTGAGGATGTATTCCAAACTATGGATTGTGTATCCACATGTTATAATTTCAAGTTATGATTTATGTGAAAGTTATTATGCTAAGTTGTGTAGAGATTGTGATTGTGATACACCTCCATCCGCATATATTGGGGTGAGGTGGTATGACCGCTTTGTGTATGGATTATGGTATTGTGGGACTGCACCTCCACCCGCATATATTGGGGTGAGGCGGCATAGCCGCTTTGTGTTGGTATTGGTATCGTTGATGCATTTCTACCCGCATACATTGGAGTGAGGCGGCATAGCCGCTTTGTGTAGGTTCTTGGTACTGTGGTTATACATTCACCCATATACATTGGGGTGAGGCGGCAGGGCCGCTTGAGTAGAGTTGTGGTATTAAAATTACACCTCCACCTGCATACATCGGGTGAGGCGGCGGGGCCGCTTTGTGTGAAGATGGTTACAAAGGATCTCATCTTAAATCCTCTAAATATTATTGATAGCTCTTTATAAGATTTCTCGGGTTTCAACAGTTATCTATATTATTCTACTGCCGCCCTGATTCATTATATTCATATTGTATTTATAAATTCTTAAATTAGTGTTTGGTTTTCATACTAGTACTATTCGATGGTACTAACGTCCCTTTTGCCGGGGGCGTTGCATCTTTAAATGGATGCAGGTGGTTCCACAGCAGGAGGTATTGATCAGTGATAGCAGTACACCTTCTTCCCAGCAGACTCGGTGAGCCCCATTTTATTCCGGGGTCATGTATTGTACCTTTTGTTTATATTGTGGTCACTTTTTGAGGTATAGCTGGGGCCTTATTGCCGGCACCAGCTTTACTCCCTTTTGTATCTTTAGAGGCTCTGTAGACACTATGTGGGTTGTATATGGGTATTGGGGATGTCATACTATGTTATGTTGTGGTTGTATTACTTGTCCCATTTGAGACTAAAAAAAATGATAAAAACTATTGGTAATAGATTGGTATTGGAGACATGATCATATTTTTGTATAATTAATGAAAATATGTATTATCTTCATTCGTGGATAAGTTTGAGTAGAAGAAAATCTAACAGGCTTGCTCGGTCGGTTTCACTCGGTTGAGCGCCGGTCGCGCTCCTCGATTTTGGGGCGTGACAGTTTGAGGTTACGAAGAGACTAATTCCCTGAATAAACTTGAAAATTGTGATTTCTGTGATAAATTGTCGATTTGAGCTATTATAGCACACATTGCACATGCCTACACTTTAGCATGTCATTATACCAGTCCAGGAGCATGAAATCTGATATTTATCCATCATATACATATGTTCTTGTTTATTTCCTTCTGTATGATATGATTTGGACTGGATGCATGTGACCACGTCGGGCGGATTGTGTTGATATGCCTGTGACCATGGCGGGCGGATTGTGTTATTATGCATGTGACCATACCAGGCAGATTATTATATTGTGTTAGTGACCACGCCGGGTGGATTATGATATTAGCACGAATGTTGTATGTGCGGATCCAGATATTGATACTATAACACATGAGTTGTCTGTGCAGCACGTGAGTTGTCCGTACGGTTGATATTATTAGCACGTGAGTTGTCTGTGCATCACATGAGTTGTCCGTGCAGCGTGTGGATATAGATGTATCCCCCTAAGGTCACCCTCTCATGTTTCTCTCTTGATTGTGTACACGCGGATTGTGAGAAACCGACTGGTTTCTGGTTGATGTGAGCTTTGGGAGAACCGGTTACTGTTATTGGATCGAGTTGCGCGCCGCAACGGGGACTGATATTTGGTTATTGCATTTCATCTTTACTTGCAATTTCCTTGACTGTTTACCTTATTTACTTGCATATCTTCCTTATATGATGGATTGTTGACTGAGCAGAACACTTTAAAACAAAATATTGTGAGCATAAAAGTGGTTTTACCTGAGATTTTCCTAATTTGATCATATATCTGTTCTATCCTTGTTAAAATTATGAACTGCACAGGTGTTAGTGAGTATCATCTATAGTTCTTGCTTCTTTTATCTCGCTGAGGTTAGTTAGGATACTTAATGAGTACATGAGGTCGGTTAGTTAGGATACTTAATGAGTACATGAGGCAGTTATCGCAAATTGCGAGGCGTCCGGATAGGATCGCATTTGCAACATTTTAGTCGCATTTGCGATGGGAGTAGGCTTTGCAATTGCGAAGCCATTGTCGTATTTGCAACTTCCCCTTAGGTTGTCAGGAGCTGCAATTGCGAGCCTTTCTTTGCAATTGCGAACCCAGTGTCACAATTAAGATATTTGTAACTGAACAAAGGGCTGAAAAGTTGGGATTTCATCTCATTTATCTCATTTTAGTACTCTAGACTGGGTAATAGGCGAATGGGAGAGGGAATTTTCACCTACAATCATTGGGTAAGTAGTTTTAATCAATTTTCAACTATATTTCATGATTACATATGGGATATAATATCAAATTTATGAGAATCAAAGAGAAATCTTGGGGATTTTTTCTAACTTTTAAAAAATGAAAGTTTAGGATTTGATGATATTAAGTCATTTGTGGTTAGATTTGAGTCATACGGAAGCAAAGTTTAGGAGAAAAGCTATTTTTTGATGGTTGATTAGGCTTGCTTTAGGTAAGTAACACATCTAAACCTGGGTTTGAGGATATTTAACCTTGAGAACTACGTTATATAAAAGACATTGGGGTGACGTATGCGTTAGGTTACGGGCGTGTGTACGTGAACCGGTGTGTTCATAGTTTGGGGAGGCCTTTAGGCTATTACCGAGCTTATTTTGCTATCATACCTTATTATACATGTGCCCCTACTTGTTTGATTACTTGAACTGTGATTCATGTTAGACATCATGTATCCAAGTGCTATTTGTTTAAGACTTGATAAGGCTATTCTTGTTGTTTCTGAGCTATATGTCTTATTTGTACACATGTTCTCACTCATGATGTACGTGAACCGGTGTGTTCATAGTTTGGGGAGGCCTTTAGGCTATTACCGAGCTTATTTTGCTATCATACCTTATTATACTTGTGCCCCTACTTGTTTGATTACTTGAACTGTGATTCATGTTAGACATCATGTATCCAAGTGCTATTTGTTTAAGACTTGATAAGGCTATTCTTGTTGTTTCTGAGCTATATGTCTTATTTGTACACATGTTCTCACTCATGATGTACGTGAACCGGTGTGTTCATAGTTTGGGGAGGCCTTTAGGCTATTACCGAGCTTATTTTGCTATCATACCTTATTATACTTGTGCCCCTACTTGTTTGATTACTTGAACTGTGATTCATGTTAGACATCATGTATCCAAGTGCTATTTGTTTAAGACTTGATAAGGCTATTCTTGTTGTTTCTGAGCTATATGTCTTATTTGTACACATGTTCTCAGTCATGATGTTATATCCATGTACGATATCTCTGTCTTAGTAATTCTTAATTGATTCCTCACATGTTGTTGATGCCTGCTATGTGTAACACTGTTAAACTATGTATTGTGAGATGTGCTGTCTGAGACTTGAATGGTAAATGACTGAGTTTGGGCCATAGATCCGATTTTGTATTTATTTTGAGGTGACGCGTACGGCAGGCCCATATTGGGCTAAGTGTTATTGTTTTGGGGAGACGCGTGAATCACGACTTACTATTGAGCTAAATAATTATGATTAACGCTTGGGCAAGATCCGCCCATCCAGAGTCTGACATGCCAGTAGTGGGCGCAGGCGCATGCACAATGTTTTATATACGTGCTTGATGATAGGCAGATATGTCAGGCACTCGTACAGTGCTAAGTGTGAATATTTTGATGGATCCCATGTGATATCGTTAATTTGACATATATACTTGAAATGTAGGCATAAAGACGTACTTTTCTCACGCTAGTTGGTAACTGAAATAATTTATCTGTGTTGTCTTTAACTATTGTACTTGAATGCATGCCTAAATTCTTGAAATGTGAAAAAGTTGAACATAATATCATCGAGCTACATGTTTCTACTGTTTTCCCTTTAAATTCTAAATTGTTACTAGTTATTGATATTGGCATCTGACTATTGTTTCTGAGCTCGTCACTACTTTCAGCTCAAGGTTAGTGTTATTACGTATTGAGTACATGGGGTCGGTTATACTCACACTACACTCTGCACTTCGTGTGTAGATCCAGATACATCTGGTCGAGGCGATTTCTGGAGTTGAGTTTCTTTTAGCTTTTGGGAGACTACAAGGTAGCTGTTATGTCGTCCGCAGTCCTTGAAGTTCTCTTTTAATTATTTCTATCTCCATTGTTCTATTGTTCAGACAATTGTATTAGAGGATTTTTCATGTATATTGTTATTCAGTAGTGCTCGTGTACTCATTGACACCAGATTTTGGGGATGAATGTGGTAGTATGATGGTTATATTCTTAGATATTTCATGATATTTGTCCACTGATGAGTTATTAAACCATGTTTATTTGATTTTATTTTTATTATGTGGTTATTAGCTTACCTAGCGGTTTGGGTTAGGTGCCATCACAACTAGTGGATTTTGAGTCGTGACAAGTTGGTATCAAATCACTAGGTTGCTTAGGTCTCATGAGTCACGAGCAAGTTTTGTAGAGCCTTACGGATCGATACAGATACATCTGTACTTATCTTCGAGAGGCTACCGAACTATTAGGAAACTTTACTTTCTTGCATTCTTGTCATGCAAATTTGTTATTTCCGCAGTTTGAACCTTGACTCTTCTATTCTCTCACATATGGTGAGTACACGTGCGATCGGAACAGGCAGACGACCACCAGTACCACTAGTTCGGGTCGCGAGAGTCTAAGGCCACACTAGAGGTCGAGGTGTGGCTAGCACTACAGTTAGAGTAGAACCTGTGGAGCCACCAATTGCTCCAGTTGTGGATCATGTTCCAGATACAGTTTAGCCATTGGGACCAACTCAGGCACCAGCAATGCCCATTGTTATTCCTAGTGTTCAGGAGGCCTTGGCCTAGATTTTGACTGTGTGCACAAGCCTGGCTTAGGCGGTTTCGGTTCCAACTGCACCAGCCACCTCACAGGCTGAGGGAAGTGCCTAGACTCTCGCCGCCCGTACTCTAGAGCAGCTAGTTCCGGACCATCAAACACCGGGGGTACTACTAGTTCAGGTGGTTGCTGCTGCTCGGGCCGAGGTTGGTCCACCTATGAGTGATGAGGAGTAGAAACGATTGGAACGTTTCGTGAGGCTTAAGCCTCCAAAGTTCAGCGGGGAGAAGTCAGAGGATGTTCAAGATTTTCTAGACCGGTGTCAGTGGATTCTTCGCACAGGGGTTGTTTTGGAAACTAGTGGAGTTGCATTTACTATTTTTTAGCTGACTAGGGAAGCCTACAGATGGTGGTAGGCTTATAAGTCGAGCAAGACAGTTGGCGCAATGCCACTTACATGGCATGAGTTCTCAGTTCTTTTCTTAGAGAAGTTTGTCCCACAAACTCGCGGAGAGGAGTTGCGTAGAGATCTTGAGCACCTACGCCAAGGGGATATGACTATGACTTAATATGAGATGAGATTAGCGGATTTGTACTGTCATGCTATAAGGTTGGTTCTTACTGAGAGAGAGAGAGAGAGAGAGAGAGAGAGAGAGAGAGTATCAGGCGGTCATTGATGGCCCCAACTATGGTTTATGTTATAGTCTAGCTAGAGGGACCGAGACGGATGCTAGGTTTGACCAGGTGGTCGATATTGCTAAGCGTTTGTAGTCGGTTCGCATGCTTGAGCGCGAGGAGTGGGAGGGCAAGAGGCCCTGCATTTTCGGTGATTTTAGTGGTACCTCATCTGGAGGTCAGTCACATCATGGCAGAGGTCATCCTTTCAGGCCCGCTCAAATGGCTCATCCGGTTCATCGTGGTGCATCAATTGGTCATGGTTCATATAGTACTCGCCTGGTTCAGTCATCTTTCAGTGCACTTCCAGCTCACAGCTCATACTGTATTTTATCAGTTCAGACTTCATAAGTATCGGGTTCTTCTGACGGTTATTCTAGTTCCCGGGGTTTGATGCAAGCCCCATCGTAATTTTCAATTTGAGATTGTTACGATTGTGGAGAGTTGGGGCATGTGAGGAAGTATTGCCCCTATCATTATAGAGGTCCAGTGCAGCAGGGAGGCCAGTTTATGACCCCTGCACCAGTTGCTACACCACCCGCCCAGCCAAATCGGGGTGGAGGTCATGCAGGTCGAGGTCTCCCCAGAGGGGAGGTTAGGCAGGTGATGGTCAGGCTTGATGCTATGCTTTTTCTTCTACGACAGAGGCAGTTGCTTTCGACGCTGTGATAACAGGAATTGTTTTAGAATGCCAAAGGGATGCTTCAGTATTATTTGATTCTGGTTTCACTTATTCATATGTGGCATCGTACTTTGCTCGTTATTTGGATATGCTCCATGATTCTTTAGTTACACTTGTTCATGTATCTACGACGGTGGGTGATTCTATTATTTTGGACCGTATATATTGATCGTGTGTGGTGACTATTGGGGTATTTGAGACGAGAGTCGATCTCTTATTGCTTAGCATGGTTGATTTTGACGTGATTCTGGGCATGGACTGGTTGTCGCCATATCACGCTATCCTTGATTATCACGCTAAGACCATGATGTTGGTGATGCCAAGGGTGTTGGGGGTTAGAGTGGAAAGGCTCCCCGGATTATGTTCCTAGTATAATGATCTCATATTTAAAATCTCAACGGATGGTTAAGAAGGGATGTTTGGCATATCTAGCCTTCATGAGGGATGTTAGTATTGATACTTAAGTCAGTTTCGGTAGTGAGAGACTTCCCAGATGTATTTCCAGCAAACCTGTCGGGCATGCTACCCGACATGGACATTGATTTTGGTATTGATCTGGTGTCGGGCACCCAACCTATTTTTATTATACCATGTCGCATGGCACCAACGGAATTGAAAGAGTTAAAGGAACAACTTCAGGAGTTGCTTAATAAGGGCTTCATCAGGCCTAGTGTGTCGCCATGGGGTGCGCTGGTTCTATTTGTGAAGAAGAAGAATGATGGTACTATAAGGATGTGTGTTAACTACAGGCAGCTGAACGAAGTTACAATTAAGAACAAGTACCCACTACCGCGCATTGATAACTTATTTGATCAGCTTCAAGGTGCTAGAGTGTTCGTGAAGATTAGTTCGAGGTCTGGGTATCATCAGTAAAAGATTCGGGATTCAGATATTCTGAAGACGGCTTTCAGGACACGCTATGGTCACTACGAATTTCCGGTGATGTCTTTCGGGCTGACCAATGCCCCAACAACCTTTATGCACATGATGAACAGAGTGTTCCAGCCATATCTTGATTCTTTTATCATAGTATTCATTAATGATATATTGTACTCACGCATCTAGGAGGATCATGAGCACCATATGAGGATCATACTCCAGACTTTGAGGGAGAAGAAGTTATACGCTAAATTCTCCAAGTGTGAGTTTTGGCTTGATTTAGTGGCATTCTTGGGGCACGTGGTGTTTACTGAAGGGATCAAGGTGGATGCGAAGAAGATTTGGGCAGTTCATATTTGGCCTAGACCGTCTTCAGCTACAAAGATTCGGATCTTCTTAGGTTTGGCAGGTTACTATTGCCGTTGTTTGGAGGGTTATTCATCCATTGCTGCACTTTTGACTAGATTGACCCAGAAAGGTGCTCCTTTCAGATGATCTGAGGAGTGTGATGTCAGCTTTTAGAGGCTCAAGACTGCATTGACTATAGCCCCAGTATTGGTATTGCCTACGGGTTCGGGATCGTATACCGTGTATTATGATGCGTCACGTATTGGACTTGGCGCGATATCGATGCAGGACGGTAGAGTGATTGCCTACGCGTCTTGGCAATTAAAGGTTCATGAGAATAATTATAGTGTGCATGACCTAGAGTTGGCAGCTATTGTTCATATATTTGAAGCTTTGGAGGCAATATATGTACGGTGTTCATTGTGAAGTCTTTACCGACCATCGGAGTCTCCAACACATGTTCAAATAGAAGGATCTTAACTTGCGGCAGCTGAGATGGTTAGAGTTGCAAAAAGATAATGATATCACTATATTATATCATTTGGGGAAGGCCAATGTGGTGGCTGATGCATTGAGTATGAAGGCTGAGAGTGTGGGCAATTTGGCATATTTACCTGTAGTAGAGAGGCCACTAGCCGTGGTTGTTCAGGCTTTGGCCAATCAATTTGTGAGATTGAATATTTCGGAGCCTAGACAGGTTCTTATTGCGTCGTAGCTCAGTCATCATTATTGGAGCATATCAAGGCTCGCTAGTTTGATGAGAATCACTTGATGGTATTGAGGCACACAGTTAAGAGGGTGACACTAAGGAGGTTGTGATTGGTGATGATGGTGTTATACGGACTAAAGGCCGAATTTGTGTTTCAAATGTTGATAAGTTGAGAAATTTGATCCTTGAGTAGGCTCACAGCTCGCACTATTCCATTCACCCAGGTGTCGCGAATATGTACCGTAACTTGAAACATCACTATTGGTGGCAAAGAATGAAGAAAGATATTTGTTGCTTATGTCTCTCGATGTATGAATTGTCAACAGGTGAAGTAGGAGCATCAGAAACCCGGAGGGTTGACTCAAAGATTAGAGATACCAGAGTGGAAGTAGGAGCGCATCACTATGGATTTTGTGGTAGGCTTACCACGGACCTTGAAGAAATTTGGCACAGTCTGGGTTATTGTGGATCGGTTGACTAAGTCTGAACACTTCATTCCGGTGATGACTACCTATTTTTCAGAGTGGTTGGCTTAGATATACATTTGGCATATTATCCGATTGCATGGCGTGCCCATTTCCATCATTTCTAACCGAAGCACGTAGTTCGCATCGCAATTTTAGAGGGCGGTGCAGCGATAGTTGGGCACACGGGTTGAGTTAAGTACAACATTCCATCCTCAGACGGACCGGAAATCTGAGTATATTATTCAATCTTTGAGGATATGTTACATGCATATGTTATGGATTTTGGAGGTTCATGGGATCAGTTTATTCCATTAGCAGAATTCGCCTACAACAACAACTTCCAGTTGAGTATTTAGATGGCTCCTTGTGAGGCCTTATATGGGAGAAGATGTCGCTCTCTAGTTGGTTGGTTTGATCCCAGGGAGGCTAGGTTGTTGGGCACTGATTTGGTCCGTGATGCCTTGGAGAAGGTGAAGTTGATCCAGGAGCGGCTCCGTACCACACAGTCCAGACATAAAAAATATACTAATAGGATGGTTCGTGATGTTGCATATGTGGTAGGTGAGAATGTTTTGCTCAGAGTTTCACCCATGAAGGTTATGATGAGGTACAGAAAGAAGGACAAGTTGAGCCCTCGGTATATTGAGCCTTTTGAGGTGCTTGAGAGGATTGGAAAGGTGTCCTACAGACTTGCATTGCCACCTAGTCTATCATATGTTCATCCAGTGTTTCATATTTCTATACTCCGAAAGTATTATGGTGATCCGTTACATATTTTGGACTTCAGCTCGGTGCAGTTGGGTGGGGATTTAACTTATGATGTGGAGCCGGTGGTTATTTTGAGCCGGCAGGTTCGGAAGTTGACGTCAAAGAATATAGCTTTGGTGAAGGTTCAGTGAAGAGGTCAACCGGTTGAGGAAGCTACCTGGGAGACCGAGAAGGAGATGCAGAGTATATATACCCACCTATTTGAGAATACAAGTATGATTCTAGACCCGTTCGAGGACGAACATTGTTTAAGAGGGGGAAAATATAATGACTCGACCGATTGTTTTGTGTATTTGAGTCCCGTTTTCCCTTTTGATGCTTCATACATGTGTATTTGTAGTTTTATGACTTGTGGGATTGGTTAGTTTCGTTCCGGGAGGTTTTGGGTTGATTTGGATCTTTTGGTTCTTGGTTTAGAAGCCTAAGTTGAAAATATTCACTAAAGTTTGACTTTTGTAAAAATGACCCCGAAACGGAATTTCGATGGCTCTGATAGGCTCATATCGTAATTTTAAACTTGGGCATATGTCCAAAATTGATTTCGGAGCTCCCTAAATTGATTTGACTTGTTTTGCCGAAAGATGGCAATTTGAAGTTTAGAAGTTTTCCTAAGTTTGACCGTAGGTTAACTTTGTGGCTATCGGGTTCGAAATTTAGTTTCGGACTTGGAATAGGTCTATTTTTCTATTTGAAACTAGTCTACAAAATTTGATGTAATTCGGAGTTGGTTCGATAGGATTCGGACGCTTGGTTGCAATTATAGAGGTTCTTGAGTTTTCTTTTAAAAATTTATGTGTTTTGATGTCCGATTCGTGGTTCTAGATATTATTTTTGTATATTGATCATGCGAGCGAGCTTGTATAATATTTGTAGACTTGTCTGGATTTTTGATTTAGAGCCCCGGGGCCTCGGGTGAGTTTCGAACGTGTTTTGGAATGGTTTGAAATCATTGTTTGGTTGCTGGTGTGCTTGTGCTGCAGTTATCGCAATTGCAAGCACCAGCCTCGCAATTGCGAAGTGAACAGTAGTGAGCAGGTATCGCAATTGCGAAGTGAACAGTAGTGAGCAGGTATCGCAATTGCGAGTTGGAGCTCGCGTTCGCGTAGAATGACTTCTGGGGCAAGTTGGTTTGGCCTTCGCGATCGCGAGGGAATTTCCACGATCGCGAAGAAGAAAGGCACGGACAAACTTTAATTTATTTCGGGTTATGGATCATTTCTTCCACTTCTCACATGTTTTGGGCGATGTTTGGAGCTCTTTAAGGGGAAAGTTTTATCATCGATGTCAAGGTAAGTAATCCCCACTTATTGTAAGTTAATTACATTGATTTTATAAGGATTTAAAAATGAAAATTGGCAGAAATTGTGAGATTTTTGCAAAAACCCTAGAAATAGTAAATTTGGATTTTGACCACGAAATTGGACATGAAATTAAGAATAAATTATATATTTGAGTTAGTGGTGTTATGGGTAATGTTTATCTTTAAAAAAAATATCGGAATCCGGGGACGTGTGATAGGGGGTTGACTTTGTTGACTTTTCGAGCGGAGTTGAGAATTGTTATAAATTGTTAAATTATGAATATTGGGCATTTTTTGATTGCTTTGCACATTGTTTGATTAGCTTTTGATCGCTCCGCATTGGTATGAGGGGTTAGAGAGGCGTTAGAGCCGGTTATGGAATTTAAGAGTGAGGTAAGTCTCTTGTCTAATATTGTGAGGGGGAATTTACTTCGGAAGTGTTATGTTTGTTATGTTCTACATATTGTTGGAGCTACGCACGTCTGAGGTGATGAGTGTCCATGCGTATGTTAGAAATCCTGATTATGTCCGGGTAAACGTAGACTCGCGCCATGCTTTAATTGTACTATTTGAGTTATTCTTGCCTGTGTAATTGTTTTAATTCACATTATGGCCTGAGGCTAGACTCGCGTAGAGTAATAGACTTGCTAATTTAGATACTTGACGAGCTTCTTGATTTGTCGTTGAAATTGTAAATTCTCTTACGGATTCCTCCTGCGTTGTGCGTATTCATCGAAAAGTTTCCTTAAATTTCATGATCCACACGTATATTCGTGAGTGGGGTCAAGGACCCGTAAAAGTTTCATATTCTAATGGGATCAGGCTAAAAGCCTCAACAGTACTCTTATAGGATCGGGTCGTATACCTCGGCACAGTAACACATTCTAATGGGATCGGGTCGTTCGAGTCGGCAGGATATTGTATCATACTCTTATGGGATCGGGTCGTTAGCCTCGGCGGGATATTGCAACACACTCTTATGGGATCAGGTCGTTCGCCTCGGTAGTTCTATGAAACACGCTTATGGGATCGGGTCGCTCGCCTCGGCAGAATCGTGCATGATATTTGATAAGAAGTCAATGTATCTGGGAGTTTCCTTATTTGAGACGTGGCATTTTATCTAGTGTTGACCATTGTGTATTCCATTCGAGGTATTATCCGATATTTGAGGACTTCGTGTTTATTGTTCATTTGAGGATCGTATTGTGTACTTATATTTGTTTCACTGTTCTTACTTGCCATGTTTCGTACCTGTCTACTTTCATTATTATACTTGATTTATTGGACAAATAATAAGTGCCGATGTCGACCCCTCGTCACTGCTTCTCCGGGGTTATGCTAGATACTTACTAGGTACGCGTTGATTTATGTACTCATGCTACACTTCTACACTAATTGTGCAGGTTCTTACAGGTTCAATTAGTGATCATTTGGGCACAAAAGCGTAGCTGCTGAGGGGACTTTATGGTGAGATGTACTCCACGCTACGATCCGCATCATAGAATGCCTTCATCATATTTATTTACTTTATCTTGTCTATCTTATATTCCTGACAGATGTTGTATTATTATCGTACTTTCTAGTAGATACTCATGCACTTGTGACACCGGGTTTTGGGAATATCTAGTAGATGTTTATGAGTTTGCCTATTGTTGTCACCTTTTATTTTATGTTTTACGAATATTTTATATATCCATGTTATTCTAATGCGTTAATTTTCTTATTTAATAAAAGCCAAGATGTTAAAGGTAATAAAATGAACAATTAAATGGATGGTTCACCGTTGGATTACCTGATAGCGACGTTGGGTGTCATCACGACCTACAGTGGGAATTGGGTCATGACAATTTGATATCATAGCACTAGGTTCACTTAGATCTCACGAGTCATGAGCAAGTCTAATAGAGTCTTGCGAATCGGTACAGATATGTCTGTACTTATCTTCGAGAGGCTACAAGGCTATTAGGAGAACTTTTCTTTCTTGATTACTCGTTGTGGGATTTAATTTCATTGGATCATATGTCTTCATTTCCTTCCTGCTCATTCTTACACGATGTCGAATATTCGGTCTAAGTTGGGCACATGCGAGTTGTGGAGATGCTACATATATGGTACATGATGTTTTTCCTTACATATGCAAGCGGATTATTATCGTCACCTTGAGGAAGGGTGTTCTGTCATTTCAGCCTAATGTTAGTGTTGCGTACGATTTCGAGGCTATGCATAGTGTATTGTGATGTTAATGCAATGTTATCACGCAATGCTGGTGTAAATGGTAGAGTGTTTACTTATGTGTCGCGATAGTGAATGACTCGAGAGTAAGATTATTCATTTTATGGTTTAGAGAATTCGACATTTAATTTCAGCGCCGAAGAGGCAATTGGACTATGGATGTTCAATCTTTGGTTGACGGAGTAGCGAGATTGGATATTTTCGAACTTGGTGGAATTCTTGTTAGTGATGTGGTGTCTTCGCCCTAGATTGAACACATTAAGGTTCGACAGTATGATGGTCTCTATTTGTTTTCCTTTGGGGCATATTATTGTGAGATGGTACCTAAGAAGCAGTTAACGAAAATGGCAGTGTATTACGACTTCAGGGTCGAATTAGTGTTCCAGCATTGAGGTTTCGAGAGAGATGACCCCCAAGGTGGTTTCTGTACTTAGAGAGTTTGAATACGACAGAAGGAGTTTTCATGGAGTGTAGGGGAATGTGAATGCTTGATTATCATCTTGGGATATAACACAGTTTCACGTTTTGAACGTATAGTTAGACATTCAGCTGAGGTACTCCTACAACTAGTTGATGAGTGTGGGCCTAGGATAATCAACTGATTTCATATGAGATATGGTAATGGCTATACCATTAGAGGATGTCAGTACGAGGTTGCACATATGGGCTATCTCGTGTGAGTAGGTTAGCGGTTGCGTGATTTCTGATGAAGTTCCAATAAAGAGTTCTTCCTTCTATTCAATGGGATGCATGTATAGCGATGTGAGCTTAGATCTCTTGAAAAAGATGGTGCGACTGCCAGAAAGTCGAGTACGTGATTGTGGCTGATAATTCGGGATGCGTTATGATTAGTGCAACAAGAACTTATGAGAAATTTGGCTGAGTAACGGTGCGAGATCATGGAAACTAAGAGGGATAAGTCATTGTGGGTTTTGGATTTATGCGATTATGGCTTAAAGCTACGTGGGGGAGCCTACCGTCTATGATTGGGTCACATGGTTATGTGCCTTTGCAATTTTTGGTTATCAGTATGTTAGTGGGTTAGTTATGATTAAGGGAAGAAAACATCAGGGGTAATCCAAGTAAGGGATTTGATGGATGTGTGCTACATGTAACCTTATTGATATGTGAAGGTTGTGGAATGATTCAGAATTTATACTTCTTGTGGATGTGGTGTACAAGGGAAAGGATTCATCCGGTTGCTTCTTTGGAGTGTTTGTGTGCTAACGGAGCACTATTTGTTTGGTTATATAACCAGGACTGGATTAGAGTGGGCGACTCTCAATAATAGTTCTAGTGGGCTCGAGATTTAAGGTGTGGTGCTTAAGGATTTTCGAGTTCGTTATGTGGCCGAGGATTGAATCTTGCAGAAAAGTGTGAAGTGTACTTGGAGTGTTTTTATGTTATCATCGGGTATGCAGTATAGTGTTAGATTGATAGGAGAAACAACTTTGGATTCACAGAAGATCTAATCAGAATGAATGTATCAGTTGGAGGTACTATTGAGTGCTTGAGAAGTGGCTTATGGGTATTGAGGCGAGGCAGTCTTGCGGTTTGGGGTCACTCGGGATGAGTGTCGAATGAGGTCCATTGTGTGATGGAAATGAGAGGTATTAACTCTAAAGGCAAGTCAAGAGTAAATAGGGAGAAGTTAAGTCAGTAGTAGTGGTTTGGATCAGCATGGTTAAGGAAATGATCGCTTCCTTCAGTGTGGTAAGGCTATAAAGTGTTTTGCGGCTATACTTGCGGGTTTGATAGCCTCTGTAATTTGGTTCTTTGATGGGATTCAATCATGATGGTTTGGTTATGGGCAAATGGGTCTCGAAGGGTTATGACGAACTAGGCCACAACTTGAGTTTTGTGTCTTTTGTGGTTATGGGAAGTTAGTTGTGTGTTGCGATTCTTCTTATGAAATGAGTTAAGTGAAAGGTTTCTAGTCGATAAAGTTTTTATTCTACTAGTGGTTCAGGAGTTATGATGAAATTTTTGTACCATCGCATAATCGCATGATATGTGCAGTGAGCGATGTGGAATCAGGATTAAAGGATCAAAATTGTGGTTTAGTTTGAATGGGATGTCATGAGCTCGGAGGAACAGGGAAAGATTTCAGATGTTCAGAGGATGTTGACGCTATTTTAGTGCCGCCTGAGAATGGTATTCTGTAAAAAAAAGGCATAATGTATTGAATTGCGGATCCTTGATTTTCATTACAGAAATAGTATGGTTGGTAGCCATGGATGTGTAGATTTTTCTAACTGGTGCGGAAGGTCATGGGCGTATCACACATGGGATGATCGTATAAGTGTGACATGTCAGTTATTTATGTGGTACAAATTGAAATCGGGTATGAAGATTCTGGTACTATCGCTAATTTGAGAGTTTATGTCTGTTAGACGCTCTGTCCCTTGGTTGCGAACTGTGGAAGTTTGTTCCTGATTTGATGATCGATCATATGTGTCATGGATGGGGTGGGTCTTTAGGAGGTTATAGACCTATTTGGGGATGATCAGAATCAACTTTGAGGTCCATGGGTAGGCCTAATATGAATGTATATTCTATACCAGATCAGATATGCTTACGGCATAGCATTGCTTATGGATGAGTCTTCGGGATGCTACTCTTTATGCCATGTGGGTTGTGAGACGGCTTGGTTATTCACACGTATGTTGTGATCTTGTATAGCTTGTGGTGTTATATGAGCGAGATGGTTCTCGAGATGCAACATTGAGATGTTGAGTACGGTTCATTTTACTTATTTTGTGTGTCTTGTTCCTTATATCCGAGTTAGGTTCGTAGCACTTGTCTGATTGTTTTATATGTTACGCGGGCTGGATAGTTCTTTACCAGATTTCGTTTTCCTTATTGGTCATATTCGAGTTGTGGTTTATTGGTGCATCGTATGAGATTTTAGATGGTTTTGGTATGTCTGTTGATCGAGCAGCTTGTACTGGGTGAGATGAGGTTGTTGGACCTGAAACCAGTGCAATCAAATATATATAATGTATATTGGAAGGAAAATGTCACTTATTAGTTCAGAATGAGGCAATGGTTCTTATCGAGTAGAGAGACTCTATGAGTTATTGATCCGGCATGTGGTTATGAATTTCTGCACCTCTTTTATCGTTGCAGTATTGTGAGGGTTGGAACATGGCTTGTATGTGTTATGACGTGTACTACGGGCACCGGGTTCGTGAATGTACAACTATCATGGTGTGAGGATGTTACTATGGGCAAATGAATTATGATCATTGTGTGATTACAGCATGTGAGTAAGATCATGTTTTTGGTACAACTCGTCGAGATTGATATGGGGTATGTATGATCGAATCAGACCTTATAGAGAATTCTGGATGTTGGAATTTGGTTCTAAGGCTTGTGGGCTAAGGTAGCAGGAAGGACCTTCAGCCAGAGTAATGCTAAGGTACTCATATGGATTGTGGTGGCATGGGTAGGTGCATGAGGCATTGTACAATGATTTTGGACATTGCTGGAACGATTCCTAGCACGTTTAAGGACGAACGCATGTTTAAGTGGGGGAGATTGTAATGACCTAGCAAGTTGTTTTGAGTTCTAGAGCGTCGTTCGGCAGTTTGCGGCCTTAAGTAGATTCATTTTATGTATTACGACTTGTGCATATAGTCTGATTTGAATTTCGGGAAGTTCGGAGTTGATTCGGAAGAAACGATCTCAATTCGGAAGCTTTAATCTAGAAGAGTTAACCAAGGTTTGACTTTTGAGTAAACGACCTCAGAATCGGGATTTGAAGGTTCAAATAGATTCGTATGATGATTTTGGACTTGGGCATATGTTAGAATCGAGTTTTCGGTGGACCAAGAGTGCTTTGGCGCTTATTGTGGGATGTTGGCATTTTGAAGATTTTATAACTTCCTAAGTTTGATATGAGGTGGACTTTGGTGTTGTCAATGTTGGTTTGGAATTTCGAGCCTTGAAATAGGTTCGTATTGTGATTTATGACTTGTACATAAAATTTGGCATCATTCCGAAATGTTTATGTGTGATTCGGACGCGTTCGTCGAAGTTTGAGTTTTGGAAAGTTAAAAGAAGGATTTTGATAGCCGAATCGTGATTTTGATGTTATCCGTGACATTTCGAGCCTTTGGATAAGTTTGGATAAGGTATTGGGACTTGTTGGTAAAATTGGACTGGGCCTCGGGCGTGTTTGGGATAGTTTCAGACCATTTCTCTATGTGTTGCAGCTACTGGTTCCTCGTGTATTTGGTATGCATCGCGATCACAGAAGAATGGTTGTGATCACGAAGAGTTAAGTGGACTGGTGGAGACTGTGTTTGATAGTAGGATATAACTATGTAGTTTGGTCACTATTTGCACTCTAAATTGGCTGCACTTCACTGATGTTTGAGCGCTAAATGATAGTAAATTGCTCTGATTGAGTATTTTTATGCTTTGTAGGAGCAATTCCGGGCTACAATGAGGTTAAGGGGTATTTTGAGATAATATAGAGCGTTGAAGGCCAAGTAAAGGCTTATGGAGTAAATTAGGAGTTTGTTCGAGGATCGAAGGAGGTTAGCGCATTTAAAAAGAACAAAGAAGAGTGCAGAAAATCGCCCAGGTGCACGGCCGCGCACCGACCGTGCACTGGGCCGTGCAAGTCAGGCAGAAACTGGCCAAAGTGCGCGGCCAGATGCGCGGTCACCTGCCCAGGTGCGCGGTCGCGCATGTCCCTCCGAGAAAATTTATTCCAGGGCTAAAATTATAATTTCAGAGGCGACTCTCCTTGACCTATATGAAGCTCTGCTCGCCCAAAAAGAGGGTATCTTGGTTTCTTTGAAGAACTTTGAAGGCAAGAACATGCAAGGAGCAAGATGGAAGATTCGGAAATGCGTTTTTATCTTTCTTTCTCCCTTTTTTATCATTGATGATGAATTCTTATGTTGTGATTGTTAAAACAATTATGAGTAGCTAAACTCTTTATTCTAGGGTTTGATGGAACCTCTTGGAGGATGAATCTTTGTTGCGTTTAATATAAATTTGCCATTGAATTTTCTCTACATGTTCAACTACGTAATTATTGTGGTTGATTGAAGGGCCCTCAATCGGCTATACCTATTTAGTATGTATTACTTGGATAAAGGGTACATATTTAGGTAGTTGTTGAACAACATCACTCCTAACGTATATAAGGGATCAATACAGAGGGTTTAAAGGTGGGTTTAGGAATAACGAAACCTTGGTGTGACTGTAGTGAGCGGTAAACAAGTGCTAGCTAGCGTAATTCGGAAGAATACGTTTAGAAAATTGTTGTATTTACTCGGAAGAGAATTACGATACCTAAAGCGTTCACGATCGGTAGAGAGTATCTAGGCGCATTTGTAGCAGACATAGCAGGGAGGATTCCGAATAGAGGGGAAATCGTAACTCTAGATCTTACTAATCTTGTCTACAACAGTTGCTTTGTTAGTAATAAATTTACAACTTTTTAATTACCTTGTTAATTGTTAGTAAAAATTCAAGTCATTATTCAATCTTGTTGGAAGTTGATTATTTGGAATCTGTTTTGACAAGAGGGGTTGCTCTGATGGTAAGCAACTTCCACTTCCAACCAAGAGGTTGTGAGTTCGAGTCACCCCAAGAGCAAGGTGGGGAGTCTTGGAGGGAAGGATGCCGAGGGTCTATTAGAAACAGCCTCTATACCTCATGTAGGGGTAAGGTCTGCGTACACACTACCCTCCCCAGACCCCACTAGTGGGATTATACTGGGTTGTTGTTGTTGAACTAAAAGTTGTGATTAGTACATTAATTCCCTATGGGATTCGACTCCGGACTTGTAAACCGGATTATATTTGCAACGACCGCTTAGTCCTTTTTATAAGGCATAGTTGGACGTGATCAAATTTTGGCGCCGTTGTCGGGGAATTTAACAGTGTTATTAATTGCAGCAAAAAGAAGTGCTAGAATTCTTAGTGTAGTCAATTTTCTTCATCTTAAACTAAATATATTGAATTTTTAACATTTGTAGTTTTGGGTGTTACAGGTGCATGCCTAGAAACTCCTCAAGAACTGGTGAATTGTTCGACGCATTATCAGATCCTGAGAAAGCTTTCAAGGCATTGAATCGTGCGAACAAGAAAGACAAACATCAATAGAATTCAACAGAACAAATCAAATCAGAAATGGATGTCGGAATAGAAAATCCAAACAACAACAGAAAGAATGCGAATAAACCAAACAATCAAGGTGTGATGCCTCTTATACCAGAAGCAGCCATGTATGATTGGGCACAACCCACCGCCAAAAATCTGGCAATCGCAATTGCAATCCCTCAGATACAAGCGGAGTCATTCCAAATCACGAACAACATGCTACATTTGTTGCAGAACAAGGGACTGTTCTCAGGGTCTTACATTGAAGATCCTCAGCGGCATCTGAAAAATGTTCTCTCGATATGTGTCACGCAAAGGCAACCAAATGTGACACCAAAAGTAATAAGGTTGTTGTTATTTCCATTCTCGGTGACGGGAGAGGCTCCGACATGGCTCAATTCACTCCCCATAAATTCCATCACTACTTGGGAGGAATTAGTCAATCAATTTTTGAACAAGTTCTACCCACCTAATAAGACTGCCAAACAAGTTGACGAGATATTGAGCTTCAGGCAGAGACCAACAGAGACACTACAAGAAATGTGGGAGAGGTTCAAAGGTATGCTAGTTAAGTGTCCTCATCATGGCATTCCAGATCAGATGTTGGGCCAAACGTTCTACATGGGATTGGCAGACAACTTGAAGGCCAATGTTGATGCTTCAGCAGGAGGAGCATTTTTGAGCAAATCATTTAGAGAAAGCAAGATTTTAATCGATAAAATGGCTTAGAACACAGGATGAATGACAAGAGACTCTACGATCACTCATGTTGTTCACTCAGTGGATTTGGATCCAAATAATTCCATAGCTGAAAATATGTCCACTCTGATGACGCAAATGAGTATCCTCACCAAAAAGATTGATGAATCATGCCAGAAGTAGCAGGTACACATAGTTGACACGACTAATGGGGGTTTATGTACACCATGCATCAACCAACCATATGTATGCTCGTGGAGTGTGGAAGGTGACAACCAGAACTATCAGAAGAATATGAACTATGTGGCCAACTATGGAGGACAACGGCAAGGTGGTCAGAATTGGGGGCAGCAGAATCAATAGTATAGACCAGCACAACAGCAGTATAATAATGGTAACAATCCTAGAGCTATGAGACCACAAGGTCAAGTTATGCCTTACCAAAGGCAACAGGGCTACAATCAGCAAAATCAGCAGCTAGCTTATCAACAGACTCAACAATAACAGATAGTGAGACAAGATGATCGGTTGTCCGAAATTAAAGGAATGCTACAACAACTGATTAGGTCCAATGGAAAAATGCAAGAGAAGGTCGAAGCACATGACTCAGCGATAGAAGGCATTGAGATTCAATTAGGGCAGTTGTCCATGGCTCTGAATAATCGCCCTCAAGGGACATTTCCAGCAGACACGCATGTCAATCCAAAAGAGTAGGGCCCGAAGAAGCTTATGGCGGTGAGTTTAAGAAATAGTAGAGATCTTGATCTAGAGCAAGAAATTGCTCGCGAAAGCCGACCAACTGAAACACTTGTGCTAGTACCAATCGAGGTAGATGATTTGACAGAGTTAACAGAGGTGACAGTACAACATGTACCAGCTGAATCTAGCAAAGAAAAATAGGTTGCGAAGGAAATTGAGCTAGTGAAAGAGAAGGTAAGAGAAACAGAGCCCGAGGAGGTTCAAACTCAAATCACAGGAAGGAAGTGGCCTCTAGCACCCTTCCCCCAGAGATTGGCCAAATATCAGAAAGATGAGCAGTATAAGAAATTCATGGAGATGTTGAAGCAAATCCAGGTGAATATTCTATTGATTGACGCCTTGAAGGAAATGCCTGGTTATGCTAAAATGATGAAGGACTTGATGTCTCGTAAGTTCAACTTTCAAGACTTGGCCACGGTTACACTAACTCAGACATGTAGCGCGGTTATGACGAGACCCATAGCTGAGAAGTTGTATGACCCAAGAAGTTTCACAATCCCATGCACAATAGGCAACTATGCTTTTGCTAAGGCACTTTGTGATTTGGGGGCGAGCATAAACCTGATGCCCTTGGCTATTTATAAAAGGTTAGGCATTGGAATAGCAAGACCCACATCTATGTTACTACAGCTAGCCGACCGAACGGTGAAGAGGCCCTCAGGTATACTTGATGATATGTTGGTGCAGGTTGGAAAGTTCGTGTTTCCGGTAGATTTTGTCATTCTGGACTGCTGCGTTGATGAGTAAATTCCCATAATTTTGGGAAGGCCATTCTTGGCCACTGGGAGAGCTCTAATTGATTGTGAAACTGGGGAGCTAAAGATGAGACTGAACGATGAAGAGATAACGTTCAATGTGAAAAAATCTATGCGGCGACCCAGTGAGTTTGCTAACTGCTCTCTGATTGAGGCTATGATTTTGGAGGAGGAAGATGAGACTCTGAACGCAAAAGACCCTCTAGCAGCCTGTCTCATGAACTTAGAAGAAATGGATGGTGAGGATTTGGCGGAGTGGGTTTTGGCCCTTGAAGGGCGAGGGTACTAGAAAAGAGAGCTCTAATTCTAGTCCTTACACTTATAAAAAAGAAAAACACCTCCAGTTAAGCCATCAATTGAGGAGCCACCACAGTTGGAGCTAAAACCGTTACCGTCTCACCTCAGGTATGCCTTCTTGCGACCTAAATCCACTTTACTTGTTATTATCTCATCTAGTTTGTTAGATGTGCAGGCAGAACAACTTTTGCAGGTGTTAATGGAATGCAAGACTGCAATTGGCTGGACCATTACAGATATTAAAGGGATCAGTCCGGCATCTTGTATGCATAAGATTCTACTGGAAGATGGGCACAAACCTTCCAGAGAACATCAAAGAAGGCTGAACCCTAACATGAAAGAAGTGGTGAAGAAAGAAGTGATCAAGTGGTTAGATGCGGGAATCATCTTCTCCATCTCTGATAATAACTGGGTCAGCCCAGTTCAGTGTGTGCCAAAGAAGGGTGGAATGACTGTAGTGCAAAATAAGAATAATGAGTTGATCTCAACTCGTACAGTCACGGGTTGGAAAATTTGCATGGATTACAGAAAACTGAACACGGCCACCTGGAAAAATCATTTTCCCTTGCCATTCATTGACCAAATGTTGGATAGATTGGCAGGGTGGTCTCACTTCTGCTTTTTGGATGGATATTCAGGGTACAATCAGATTTCAATAGCCCCCAAGGATAGAGAGAAAACGTCATTTACTTGTCCGTATGGCATCTTTGCCTTACGGAGGATGCCGTTTGGCCTATGCAATGCACTGGCCACCTTTCAGAGATGTATGTTAGCCATTTTCACTGATATGGTTGAAGATATTATGGAAGTCTTTATGGATGATTTCTCAGTGGTGGGGGATTCATTCGAAGATTGTCTTCATAATTTAAGAAGAGTGTTGAAAAGGTGTGTGTAGACAAATTTAGTGCTGAATTGGGAGAAGGGCCATTTTATTGTACAAGAAGGTATAGTGTTGGGACATCGAGTGTCAAGGAAGGGTATTAAGGTTGACCATGCTAAGGTTGACGTGATTGAGAAGTTTCCATCGCCCACTTCGGTCAAGGCAGTAAGAAGTTTCGTTGGGCACGCCGGTTTCTACAGGCGATTTATAAAGGATTTCTCTAAAATTGCTAACCCATTATGTAAACTCCTTGAAAAGGATCACTCCTTTGTGTTTTCTGATGACTGCAGGTTAGCATTTGAGGAACTGAAGAAGAGGCTGGTGACTGCACCAATCATCGTTGCACCCAACTGGGAGCAACCGTTCGAGCTCATGTGTGATGCGAGTGACTATACTATAAGAGCAGTTCTGGGGCAGTGAAAGGGCAAACTATGTTACGCCCCAAAGCAAGGAAGGCGTGGCTGGCACCTGGTGCCGTGCTGGCCCGAGCGAACCACTTTGTAACTCATGATCGTTCGACCAAAATTAGAACATACATAGGTCGAGTTAGCTGAACTCATTCCTTTTGTAACTATCTTGGGCCCACATGGCCACAATTCATAATGTACAACTATAAGTAGGAAAACATTGTATCAATGAACTATCTTTCTTAAAACATGAATACATATGGGCCGTCAAGGCCTCTAACATACTGTACAAAATGAACCTCTGTCTATAAAGCCTCTAAGATTATTTGACATCAAATGGGACAGGGTACCGGCCTACCCATAAATCTGTAACAAAACTCTGACACGATGACTTATAGACTCGGCTGCACTCCGAATGAAGTGGAGTCTTACCGATCCTTCGCTGAATGCTAACCTCGTCTACTACGAGGGCTCGTTCAACTGATTATCTATACCTGCAGGCATGAATGCAGCGCCCCCAACAAAAGGATGTCAGTACGAATAATGTACTGAGTATGTAAGGCAGAACTGAAACGTAACAATAAGTCAATATTAATTAAAGACATATAAGAATCAACCTGAATCTCTGAAGTGCCACCATATATGCATACTTATAATTATATATATAATACTTCTCTTTGAATATATTATCCATATCGTATGATGCATGACTGCCCAATTGATCAGTGGTAACTGTCCGACCGGCCGTAGCGCGGTGGTAAATGCATGACTGCCCGAACGGCCGTAACTTGATGGTAAATATGTGACTGTCTGACCGGGCTTAGCTCGGTGGTAAATATATAACTGCCCAATCGGTCGTAGCTCGGTGGTAAATGAATATGCATGTCTGCCCAACCGGCGGTAAATAATGATACATAACTGCCCAACCGGTGGTAAATGCATGAAGATGCATGTATCACTATATTAAAAACATTAACATCTCTATCATATACCTCAATAGAGACTTAGGAACATACTTAGACATACTTGAATATAACTTTACCGGAATGAATAACATAGATATCCTTAACTGCTAAGAGTAGAACCATTTATGGAATAACATTAAGTTTACGTATCATTACTTGAATCATGCCAAAAGAAAAGGAGGGATAGCCTTAACATACCTGGAGTAGGAAAAAATTCGTATGATATTCTTGCTCGAATTCTTGTTGAAGCAGAAATATCATGTTACTAAGTTGCCTACCATTTTATGGGGAAGAACAAGCCATTTTAGTAAGTGTTATCTGGGAGTAGGGCTTTTGAGGCAGATGCCTTTATATTTATCATACTTTATCATTATTCACTGGAAAAGGCCAGTTCTAATACCTACACGTTCTAATTAGAAGTTTTGAAATATTACTCAAGCCATTTCCTACCCAAAAAGGAAGAAAATAAGAGGAAGAAGTTGAAAAGAGGGATAGAAATGATAATGGTCAAGTGTGGTCTAGCATTTCTATCACAACTTATGCGTATGACCTGAGTTCTAATGGTAAAATTTAATTTAATTAACACTTTGCTAAAGTTTTCTCTTTTCATGTGTTAAAGAACTCCAAGAGCATTTTTGATATTGACGTAAAATATGTTA
>AWOL01S0029247.1:2785-60274 GCA_000715115.1 Nicotiana otophora | reverse complement strand
GTTATGGATTATTTCCTCCCAGGATAGAACGAATCACATACTGGTGTAGCGGTACTTCAAACCTCAGTGTTTCAGCGAACATAAAGTTCGGTAGCAAATCACACTTACAGTTACTTTGTTTGAAGTTAAAACAATGCAGAACAAAGGAGTAGAAACTCAAAAAATCATATGACCAAAGCCGAAGCCGAAGCCGAAGTCGAGCCGAGCGAGCGAAGACGACGACAGCGCGGGGCTTGTTTTCTTCTTAACTCTTTAAGAGCTATAAGAAGAGCAATTATAAATATACCCACCAAAAATCTTTTCCTCTTGCAATATGGAATAATGTCTCATTGTCAAGAGAGGGAAACTTAAAATTTTACTCAAAAATTTCATTTTCCCTCCATTTCCCATTCACCCTCATTTTAAGACTATATCATCTTAAATAAAAACCTCTAACAGTTAATAGAATGGAAAAAGCTATGCTTGGAGAGTCTACTGGATTTTGCATTGATGGATACTTTTTCTGCTCCTCTTTCCCCAACTGATACTTGCTATGAAGTTAAGATCATATTCTACATATAAGACTCTTTCTATTAGAAAAAGCCTACACTAATATTTAGATAATAAGTTCTTGTTCTTTTACATGAAGCCACTGCCAACCACTGGTTCTATCAACACATAAGTTATGTTCAGTTAAGGCATAAGGAATACCAACTAACATAAAGTATCAATAATATCATGGTGCTTTCCTAAGGCATGCACTCCAAAACTGCAATAGGCAAAGGTCAATCCAACATAAGCTCTGCCAGAAATTTTTTAATATTGATACAAGATCACCTCATTCTTCACTATCTAAATCAAAACAGTGGAAAATTAAACTATCGATTTCCTTCAACAATTTTCAAGGGAGTCATATAAAATGTGCAGATTAAATAGATCAGCTCTAGCACTTCTTTATTAATTCTTCGAATCGGGGAATCTAATGAAACGCAGTTTTTGTGGGAGAATGCATGAAGTGTCGGCATCCATTTTTTTACCACAACCAACCGGCAACCCAGTATTTAGTTTCCTTTAAGCTCTCATATTTTTTGTTTTATGTATCCACACCATTTCATAAGACATATGGAAAGCCAGTAGTAAACAACTTTTGAAATTTTCAGAGGATTTCAAGAAAATACAAACTGACCTTGAGAAATGCTTTAGTAGAGTTTTTACTTTTTACTAATATAAGATTCGGCAAAATAGGTTACATTATCCTGCCCTTAGTGACAAGGTGGGTTGCTCTGATGGTAAGCACCCTTCACTTCCAACCAAGAGGTTGTGAGTTCGAGTCACCCCAAGAGCAAAGGTGGGTAGTTCTTGGAGGGAAGGATGCCGAGCGTCTATTGGAAACAGCCTCTCTACCCCAGGGTAGGGGTAAGGTCTGCGTACACACTACCCTCCCCAGACCCCACTAGTGAGATTATACTGGGTTGTTGTTGTTGTTGTATCCTGCCCTTAGTGGAAAAGTATTTTTCTCCCATTTTCTGACCTTAATGATACATATTAACACGTCAAAAGCTGCATCATATTCGCACATTGTCAAGCTAAAACACAAGTTGGAAGCAATAATCTACAGCCAGTATATCACTTTTAAATGTATTGACATCATTTTTAAGTATATGAACACGGAATGTTAATGGATGTTAATAGTAACTAAACCAAATGCAATTAATTTCTTCAATTTGGAGATAAATGTCATTAGTAAGATAAAGGGAGAGATTTTGATGGTGCTTTTATAATGTCCTTGAACACACTGATGTAGATGATTTTGATTTTCAAGGATTTTACTGTCTGGAGGAGTGGCATGATAGTTTCACAGACACTTAGGCGGGGAGAAAAGAACTGAAAACCTTACCCAATTTATGTCAAGAACTCTTCTAAGTCATATTCAAGTCACTTCTTTTGCTCCGATGCTGGGATTTAGCTGCAAAAACAGAATAAATTCCCAGCCTTTCTTAGCTAAATTATAAGGCTAACAATTGCTTATTACCTTTCAGTAACTCGAATATGTGTACCGCATAAATAAGGCAAGACTTTTATGTAAGCAAGCGAGATTATACAGTAGCTTTAAAGTGAACTCCACAAAAGGATCTGACAGCACATCACCTAATGAACAGATTCAAGAGGATAAGCAATCTCTATAATGTTCCCTTAGAGTAATCAAGATAAGTGATAATGTATAGATGCTAAAGCTAAACTATGCAATTTAGTATCTAGATTACCCAGAGCTTATTTATTCAAACCATAAATTAGCAGCCTGACAACTTCTCAAACTCATATGCTCATTCTGCAATTATAGGCTACATCAAACAATTGTAAGCCATGATCAATATAGAGAAGGATTCTTAGGGAATACGAAGAGAGATATCGAAGACAGAAATCTCTGCTGTTAGATCACTCATAAAAAGAAATCCTTGCTTCAACACAAAAATATATTTAACTGTAGCTAATGAAATGCCTAGCTATATGAAGTATGATAAACACCGTCGTTGCTATTGTGATTTCTCTCTTGTATAGAATATTTTAGCACTTCTAAAGACATCGATGACAGCTTTACGAACCCAAGAACAAACATAACCTCAGTTACCGAAGCCTAAACAAAAATGTCTACATGACCTCATTCTCAACGAAAATAAGCGGAGATATGTATTCCTCAATGATCTTTTGGCTCGATTAAATTTCATATGCTGATTCAAGTGCTTTGACAGCATGCATCTGTGCTATGATATCCCTATAATTTGACAAATCATAGTATAAATTGCTCCATCAATGAAAAATGTGCAGCTTAGTTCCTCATCAGTACCAATAAATTTAGAAGAGGCACTTCTTAACACATCAATTTCAAGCTTCAGAAACATATGTGAATTATCATTTAACTTGGAACATTACTACAAGGTAAGCACGAGTAAAGTACTTCGTTGCTCGCTATTTAAATTATTAACATACGGTAAGTGACGACATCAATAGCTTAAATGATTTTGTCTCTAATTTTCTCCACTCCCTTTCACCTTATATTCCCCTTGTTTGCACATAAATAAGATTAAATGAGATGTTTTATTATNCTCTCTACCCCAGGGTAGGGGTAAGGTCTGCGTACACACTACCCTCCCCAGACCCCACTAGTGGGATTATACTGGGTTGTTGTTGTTGTTGTTGTATCCTGCCCTTAGTGGAAAAGTATTTTTCTCCCATTTTCTGACCTTAATGATACATATTAACACGTCAAAAGCTGCATCATATTCGCACATTGTCAAGCTAAAACACAAGTTGGAAGCAATAATCTACAGCCAGTATATCACTTTTAAATGTATTGACATCATTTTTAAGTATATGAACACGGAATGTTAATGGATGTTAATAGTAACTAAACCAAATGCAATTAATTTCTTCAATTTGGAGATAAATGTCATTAGTAAGATAAAGGGAGAGATTTTGATGGTGCTTTTATAATGTCCTTGAACACACTGATGTAGATGATTTTGATTTTCAAGGATTTTACTGTCTGGAGGAGTGGCATGATAGTTTCACAGACACTTAGGCGGGGAGAAAAGAACTGAAAACCTTACCCAATTTATGTCAAGAACTCTTCTAAGTCATATTCAAGTCACTTCTTTTGCTCCGATGCTGGGATTTAGCTGCAAAAACAGAATAAATTCCCAGCCTTTCTTAGCTAAATTATAAGGCTAACAATTGCTTATTACCTTTCAGTAACTCGAATATGTGTACCGCATAAATAAGGCAAGACTTTTATGTAAGCAAGCGAGATTATACAGTAGCTTTAAAGTGAACTCCACAAAAGGATCTGACAGCACATCACCTAATGAACAGATTCAAGAGGATAAGCAATCTCTATAATGTTCCCTTAGAGTAATCAAGATAAGTGATAATGTATAGATGCTAAAGCTAAACTATGCAATTTAGTATCTAGATTACCCAGAGCTTATTTATTCAAACCATAAATTAGCAGCCTGACAACTTCTCAAACTCGAGCTCAAGTGGTACCTTCTTGGTAAATGGGCAGAGAGTAAAACATTATTGGAGTGGTGACATTGCACGTCACAAGATCTCGGTGGACTTAGCCGATGCTTGAAAACGTGTTGAGTCATGCCGCGACGTTAAATAAGGTGCTTGTTGGGAGGCAACCCAATTTTTAATGCTTTTATAGCTTAGCTTTTTGTTGTTGTTTTCTTTGTAGTTATAGAAATCATAGGCGGGAATGGTGTGGGGTGTGTATAATGTATGTATTGAATGCTCGGGTTAAGGGTTGGTTTTTTTTTTATTAGCGAACGAGCGCCCACGCCAGCGCCCCACGATACCTGGGGCTGTCACGATCCGAAATTCCCACCTTGGGGACCGTGATGGTGCCGAACATTTCACTTGCTAGGCAAGCCAACGTTAGAATATAATTAGCCACTTTAACACAATTTTAAATTAATTAATAACAAAGAAGACAAATGCTGAAATAAAGTCTAAGATAAGGTGAATAATCCATAATAGACGCGATATCTAAATATCATCCCAGAATTTGGAGTCACAAGTGCACGAGTTTCTAGAATAATACAAACAAGGGTCTGAACGAAATAAGATTGTCTGAAAGAAAGCATACAACTAAAATAAAGTAGAAGGGGACTTCAGAGCTACGAACATCGTGCAGCTATACCTCAAGTCTCCACTAGTAGCTGAATCCGAGCAAGTCTATGGTACGCCGCTGGGACCAACTCCGAAATCTGCACAAGAAGTGCAGAGTGTAGTATCAATACAACTGACCCCATGTAATGGTAAGTGTCGAGCCTAACCTCGACGAAGTAGTGACGAGGCTAAGGCAGGTCACATACATTAACCTGTACACAATAACAATAATAACAACAATAATAGAAATAAAATAAATATCTTTTTTCAACAGTTGAAGCCAACTTGGCATTCATAACCAATTATTATTTCAATCAGTTTCCATTACGGCGTGCAATCCGATCCCACAATATATTCATATTCAATTCTGTTGCGGCATGCAACCCGATTCCAACATATCTTTTCAATCAATTCTATTGCGGCGTGCAACCCGCTCTTCCAATATATTCATTTCAATCAATTCTGTTGCGGCATGCAACCCGTTCCTCCAATATATTCACTTCAATCAATTCTGTTGCGGCGTGCAGCCCGTTCCTCCAATATATTCACTTCAATCAATTCTGTTGCGGCGTGCAACCCGTTCCTCCAATATATTCACTTTCATTTACCAATTCTTATAAAAGAAATTACTCCAATAAATGCAACAATTAATATAAAATTATAAGACAACAAGCATACAATAATTATGATTTATTAGAAATAAGAGATGACAAGTAACAATTAATTGTGGAAATTAAGGATGTAATAGGCATTTTAATAATTAGTATGCTAAACGTCAAATGATAATCAAGTCACATAAATCAAATAAGCATGTAGCAATTATAACATGGATTCAAGGCATGATATTGAGCAAAGAACACGAGAGAAATAATTAATATAATAATTAATTCAAGATTTAAAACGATTTATGATTTTTCAAGTAATTATGCAAATAATTAATTTGACGACGTATAGACACTCGTCACCTCGCCTATACATCATTCACATGCATTTCACATAACAAATAATTTAAGGGTTCTATTCCCTCAAGTCAAGGTTAACCACGATACTTACCTCGCTTTGCAACCAAATTCAAGAATCCAAGAAACCTCTGCCTCGCGAATTCGTGTCCGAAATCCTCAAATTTAGTCATAAGCAATTCAATATACTCAATATAAATCGTAAGAATTAATTTCATATGAACTTACTTATTTTTCGGATTAAAATCTGAAATTTATCTAAAATAATCATCAGTGGGACCCACGTCTCGAATCTCGCAAAAATTTATGAAATTCGAACACCCGTTCCGAGACGAGTCCAACCATACAAAAATAATCAAATTCCGATATCAAATGGACCTTTAAATCTTAAATTTTGTTTTTGAAAAGTTTTACAAAAATTTCAATTTCTCCCATTTAAATCCGAAATAAATGATGAATATAGACTTAGATTTATGAAATATAATCACTACATGATAAAGAACACTTACTCAGTTTTAAATCGTGAAAAACTCCTTTGAAATCGCCCCTAAACCGAGTTCTAATTGAGTGTTTGTGAAAAATGGGAAAAATCTCGTTTTGGTTTTGTTTTAAGGTCTGGGCGTCAGGCCTTCTTCGCGTTCGCGAAGGGCCTGTCACATTCGCGATGAGCAACAAACCGAGTAGCTTTCGCGTTCGCGAGTCCTCCTTTGCGTTCGCGAAGGCTTCTCCCCCCTGGCCTTCGCGTTCGCGTAGAAGAAACAACGATTCCCCCTCCCCAGATCACAAGCCTACCCCCATTGCTTCGCGTTCGCGACCCAGCTATCGCGTTCACGATGAAGAAAATTCCCCTGACCCAAATTCCTCTTCGTGTTCGCGATGAAGGCGTCGCGTTCGCGAAGCACATGACACCAGAAACCAGCAGAAGTCCCAAAAACCATAGTTTTCAAAGAATTAAGGTCCGTAGGCTATCCGAAACTCTCCCGAGCCCTCGGGGCTCCAAATCAAATATGCACACAAGTCCAAAAACCTCATGTGAACTCGCTCGCGTGAACAAAATACCAAAATAACACCTAGAACTACGAATCGGACACCAAATCAAATAAAATTTTCAAGAAAACTTTAAAACTTCTATTTTCACAACCGAACGTCCGAATCACGTCAAATCAATTCTGTTTCTTACCAAATTCGACAGACAAGTCATAAATGACATAACAGACCTATAAAAAATTTCAGAACTCAAATCCGACCCCGATATCAATAAAAGTCAATTTGCGGTCAAACTTTGAAATCTTTAACCCTTTAGGCTTCTAGTTTTCACCAACTGGCGATAATTCAAGCTAGGGACCTCCAAATTAAATTTCGAGTATACGCCCCGAATCACTATACGGACCTACCGGAACTGTCAAAATACTGATCCGAGTCCGTTTGCTCAAAATGTTGACCAAAATCAACTCAGTTGAGTTTTAAGGCTCTATTTCACATTTTAATCAAATTTTCATATAAAAACTTTCCGAAAAATTATACGGACTGCACATGCAAGTCCAGGAATGATGAATAGTGTTTTTCAAGGTCTTAGAACATATAATTAATTATTAAATTTAAAGATGACCTTTTGGGTCACACATTCTCCACCTCTAAAACAAATGTTCGTCCTCGAACGGAATTAGAAAAAGTACCCGAGCGGGTGAAAAGGTATGGATATTTACTCCTCATGTATGACTCGGAATCCCAGGTAGATGCTTCTATCGGCTGACCTCTCCACTGTACCCGAACTGAAGGATAACTCTTAGACCTCAATTGTTGGACCTGCCGGGCTAGAATAGCTACCGATTCCTCTTCATAAGTCAAATCTTTGTCCAATTAGACTGAGCTGAAATCTAACACATGGGACAGATCACCGTGATATTTCCAGATCATAGACACATGGAACACCCGATGAACCGCTGATAAACTAGGTGGTAATGCAAGCCCGTAGGCTACTTCGCCCACCCTTTCAAGAATTTCGAAGGGTCCTATATACCCAGGGCTTAACTTGCCCTTCTTTCCGAACCTTATTACACCTTTCATAGGTAAAACCCGGAGCAATACTCTTTCTCCAACCATGAATGCAATATCACGAACTTTACGGTCGGCATAACTCTTTTGCCTAGACTGATTTGTGCGAAGTCGAACCTGAATAACCTTGACCTTATCCAAGGAATCCTGTACCAAATTGGTACCCAACAACCGAGCCTCTCCCGGTTCAAACCAGCCAACTGGCGATCGACATCGCCTTCCATATAATGCCTCATATGGATCCATCTGAATGCTCGACTGGTAGCTATTATTATAAGCAAACTCTGCAAATGGCAAGAACTGATCCCAAGAACCTCCAAAGTCTATAACATAAGCGCGAAGCATATCTTCCAATATCTGAATGGTGTGCTCTGGCTGCCCGTCTGTCCGTGGATGAAATGTTGTGCTCAACTCAACCCGCATGCCTAAATCATGATGTACAACTCTCCATAAGTGTGAGGTAAACAGCGTACCTCGATCTGAAATAATAGACACAGGCACACCGTGAAGGCGGACAATCTCACGAATGTAAATTTCAGCTAACTACTATGAAGAATAGGTAACTGCCACTAGAATAAAATGTACTGACTTGGTCAACCTGTCCACAATGACCCAAACTGCATCAAATTTTCTCTGAGTCCATGGGAGCCCAACAACAAAATCCATAATGACACACTCCTACTTCCACTCAGGAATCTCTAACTTCTGAAGCAAACCACCAGGTCTCTGATGCTCGTACTTGACCATCTGAGAATTTAGACACCGAGCTACATATGCAACTATATCCTTCTTCATTCTCCTCCACTAATAATGTTGCCGTAAATCTTGATACATTTTGGCGGCACCTGGATGAATAGAATATCTGGAACTGTGGGCCTCTTCCAGAATTAATTCACGAAGCCCATCCACATTAGGCACACAAATACGACCCTGCATTCGCAGGACTCCATCTTTCCCCACAACAACCTGTTTGGCATCACGGTGCCGCACCGTGTCTTTAAGGACAAGTAAATGAGGATCATCATACTGTCGCTCTCTGATGGGCTCATATAAAGAAGACCGAGCGACTGTGTAAGCTAGAACCCGACTAGGTTCTGAAACATCTAACCTCACGAACTAATTAGCCAAAGTACGGACATCTACAGCTAACAATCTCTCACCAACTGGAATATAAGTAAGGTTGCCCATACTCACAGCCTTTCTACTCAAAGCACCGGCCACCACATTAGCCTTTCCGGGTACAAAATGGTGATATCATAGTCTTTCAACAACTCCAACCATCTTCTCTGCCTCAAATGAAGATCTTTTTGTTTGAACAGATACTGAAGGCTATGATGATCTGTAAATACCTCACACGAGACACCGTAGAGTAATGCCTCCAAATCTTCAGCGCATGAACAATGGCTGCCAATTCTAAGTCATGAACATGATAATTCTTCTCGTGAACTTTAAATTGTCGCGACACATATGCAATCACCCTGCCATCTTGCATTAATACTGCACCAATCCCAATGTGAGATGCATCACAATATACTGTATAAGATCCTGAACCTGTGGGTAATACCAACACTGGAGCGCGTAGTCAAAGTAGTCTTGAGCTTCTGAAAGCTCAACTCACACTCGTCTGACCATCTGAATGGGGCACCTTTCCAGGTCAGTCTGGTCAATGGGCTTGCTATAGATGAAAACCATTACACGAACCGATGATAATAACCTGCCAAACCCAGGAAACTCTGGATCTCTGTAACTAAAGTAGGTCTAGGCCAATTCTGAACATCCTCAATCTTTTTAGGATCCACCTTTACGCCTTCTGTCGATACAACATGCCCCAAAAAGGCAAATGAGTTTAACCAAAACTCGCATTTTGAAAATTTAGCATATAAATGATTATTCTTCAAAATCTGAAGCACACTCCGGAGATGCCGCTCATGCTCCTCTCGACTGCTGGAGTAAATCAAGATATCATCAATGAATATAACCACAAAAGAATCCAAATAAGGCTTGAACACTCGATTCATCAAATCCATAAATGCTACTGGGGCATTTGTCAACCCAAAAGTCATCACTAGGAATTCATAATGCCCATACCAAGTTCGAAAAGCTGTCTTAGGGACATCAGATGCCCTAATCTTCAATTGATAGTAGCCAGACCTCAAGTCGGTCTTTGAAAATACCTTGGCACCCTGAAGCTGATCGAATAAGTCATCAATTTTTGGCAGTGGATACTTGTTCTTGATAGTAGCCTTGTTCAACTGTCGATAATCTATACACATTCGCATTGAATCATCTTTCTTCTTTATAAATAATACTAGTGCACCCCAGGGCGAGACACTGGGTCTAATGAATTCCTGATCAAGCAAGTCTTGTAACTGCTCCTTCAATTCTTTCAACTCCAGCGGGGCCATATGGTATGGTGGGATAGAAATGGGCTGAGTGCCCGGAGCTAAATCAATACAGAAGTCAATATCTTTGTTGCGTGGCATCTCCGGCAAATCTGCAGGAAATACTTCTAGAAATTCACAAACAACTGGTACTGAGTCCATAGAAGGAACATCCGCACTGGGATCGCGAATATAAGCCAAATAGGCTAGACACCCTTTCTCGACCATACGCCGAGCCTTCAAATAAGAAATAACCATGCTGGTAGAATTACCAAGAGTTCCTTTCCACTCTAACCGAGGTAACCCAGCATGGCTAGAGTTACCATCTTGGAATGACAATCCAATATAGCATGATACGGTGACAGCTAATCCATACCCAAGATGACATCAAAATCTACCATATCAAGAAGTAGAAAATCCACACTAGTCTCAAGACTACCAATAATAATCACACGCGAACGATAGACATGGTCTACTACAACAGAGTCTCCCACCGGTGTAGATACACATATAGAAGCACTTAGAGAATCACAAGGCAACCTAAATATGAAGCAACATAGGAGGACACATAGGAATAAGTAGATCCTAGATCAAATAGAATTGAAGCATCTCTATGGCAAACTGGAATAATACTTGTGATCACGACATCGGATGACTCGGCCTTAGGCCTAGCTGGAAAAGCATAAAATCGGGGCTGGGCCCCACCACTTTTAACTGCGTCTTTGGGACGACCTCTAATTGGCTGGCCTCCACCTCTAACGGTCTGACCTCCATCTCTAATGGCATGACCTCCACCTCTAGCTGCCTGACCCCTACCTCTAGCTGGCTGAGCAGGCGGTGAAGCAACTGGTGTCGGTAAGATGGCATCTGTTACTCGACAACCTAGGGCAATACCTCCTGATGTGGCCAAAGTTCCCACACTCATAACACCCATCCTGATGTCGTAGCTGCTGAAGCTGAAGCTGGCCCGAACGGGTCGGATAACCGATGTAGTGACTCTGGAGTGGTGGTGCACTGATAGGAGCTGAATGTGCACTAAATGTTGGCTGCCCAGAGTAAGGCATAATAGGACTGTGACTCCATGAAGCACCGAGAGATGCCTGAAGTGCTGAATGAAACGGTCTGGGAGGATGACCTCTACCAAAATTACCCCTGCCTCCAGATGAGGCACCACTGAAACCACCGAACTAACGAGGCCTCTTATCAGACCTCTGCCCTCTCTCTTGTGCAAGAACCATCTCGATCCTCCTAGCGACATTAGCAACCGCCTGAAAGGAAATCTTACTTCCGGCCTCCTTGGCCATCTGAAGCCTGATAGGGTGAGTGAGTCCCTTAATAAACCTCCCCACTCTCTCTCCCTCAGTAGGTAGTAAAAGGAGATCATGACGGTCTAAATCCACAAAACGGGATTCATACTGAGTAACAGTCATAGCGCCCTATTGTAGACGCTCAAATTGCCTGCGGTAATCCTCTCTCAATGTGATAGGGAAGAACTTCTCTAGAAATAGACGTGAAAACTGCTCCCAGGTCAATACAGGCGATCCAACTAGTCTGGTCAATGTATAATCTCTCCACTACCTCTTGGCGGAATCCGTCATCTGAAATACAGTAAAATTGACCCCATTGGTCTCAACCATACCCATGTTCCGTAGCACCTCATGGCAGTGGTTAAGATAATCCCGTGCGTCCTTAGAAGGTGTACCACTGAATTGAACTGGAAAGAGCTTGGTAAACTTATCCAGTCTCAATAAGGCCTCAAAAGACATGACGGGCCTATCACCGGCCTGTGCAGCAACAACTAGATGAACTACCCCAACTAGCGGGGCTACTGGAGCCTGATTCTGCTCCGTAGGAGGAGTAGTGGGAGTCTGTGCTCCTCCCCCAGCCTGAGAGACGGCTGGTACCACTGGAAATGTACCATTCTGGGCCACACCCTCTATAAGACTTACCAAACGGACTAGAGCGTCCTGAAGCACTGTAGTAGCTATGAATCCTTTCGGGACCTGAATTGGTCCAACTGGTATAGTCTGAACTGGAACCTCCTCCTGAAGATCCACCTAAGGTTCTACAACAGGTGCGGCTACTCGAGCTCTAGACTGAGCTCTACCTCTGCCTCGGCCTCTACCACGACCTCGGCCTCGACCTCTACCCCTGGCCATAGTTTCCACCGGGGGCTCTGGTCCCTGTCCATCGGTAGATGTATTATGTGTTCTCGCCATCTGTGAGAGAATAAGAATACAATGGATCAATTATCGTTGATAGAATAAAATCGTACAACAAGATAAGAAAGAAGTGATATTGTTCCTAAACTTCATAGCCTCTAAAAGATAAGTACAGACATCTCCGTACCGATCCATCAAGCTCCACTAAGTTTGCTCGTGACTCGTAAGACCTATGTAACCTAGTGCTCTGATACCAAATGTCATGACCCAAAATTCCCACCTTAGGGGCCGTGATGGAGCCTAACATTTCACTTGCTAGGCAAGCCAACGTTAGAATATAATTAGACATTTTAACACAATTTTAAATTAATTGATAACAAAGAAGACAAATGCAGAAATAAAGTCTGAAATAAGGTGAATAATCCATAATAGACGCGATATCTAAATACCATCCCAGAACTTGGAGTCACAAGTACACGAGCTTCTAGAATCATACAAGCAAGGGTCTGAACGAAATAAAGCTGTCTGAAAGAAAACACACAACTAAAATAAAGTAGAAGGGAACTTCAGAGCTACGAACGTCGTGCAACTTTACCTCAAGTCTCCACTGGTAGCTGAATCCGAGCAAATCTATGGTACACCGCTGGGACCAACTCCGAAATCTGCATAAGAAGTACAGAGTGTAATATCAGTACAATCGACTCCATAAACTTGTAAGTGCCGAGCCTAACCTCGACGAAGTAGTGACGAGGCTAAGGCAGGTCACACACATTAACGTGTACGCAATAACAATAATAACAACAATAATAGAAATAAAACAAGTATCTCTTTTCAACAGTTGAAGCCAACTCGGCAGTCATAACCAATTATTATTTCAATTAGTTTCCGTTGCGGCGTGCAACCCGATCCCACAATATATTCATATTCAATTCTGTTGCGGCGTGCAACCCGGTCACAATATATTTTCTCAATCAATTCTGTTGCGGCGTGTAACCCGCTCCTTCAATATATTCATTTCAATCAATTCTGTTGCGGCGTGCAACCCGTTCCTTTAATATATTCACTTTAATCAAGTCTGTTGCGACGTGCAACCCGTTCCTCCAATATATTCACTTCAATCAATTCTGTTGCGGCGTGGAACCCGTTCCTCCAATATATTCACTTTCATTTACCAATTCTTATAAAAGAAATTACTCCAATAAATGAAATAATTAATATAAAATTATAAGACAACAAGCATACAATAATTATGATTGATTAGAAATAAGTGATGGCAAATAGCAATTAATTGTGGAAATTAAGGATGTAATAGGCATTTTAATAATTAGTATGCTAAACGTCAAATGGCAATCAAGTCACATAAATCAAATAAGCATGTAGCAAATATAGCATGGATTGAAGGCATGATATTGAGCAAAGAACACAAGAGAAATAATTAATATATTAATTAATTCAAGATTTAAAACAATTTATGATTTTTCAAGTAATTATGCAAATAATTAATTTGACGACGTATAGACACTCGTCACCTCGCCTATTCATCATTCACATGCATTTCACATAACAAATAATTTAAGGGTTCTATTCCCTCAAGTCAAGGTTAACCACGACACTTACCTCGCTTTGCAACCAAATTCAAGAATCCAATAAATCTCTGCCTCACGAATTCATGTCCAAAATCCTCAAATCTAGTCATAAACAATTCAATATACTCAATATAAATCATAAGAATTGATTCCATATGAACTTACTAATTTTTCGGATTAAAATCCAAAATTTATCTAAAAAGTCATTATGATGAAACCCACGTCTCGAATCTCGGAAAAACTTACGAAATCTGAACACCCGTTCCAAGACGAGTCCAACCAAACAAAAATGATCAAATTCCGATGTCAAATGGACCTTCAAATCTTAAATTTTTATTTTTGAAAAGTTTTACAAAAATTTCATTTTCTCCCTTCTAAATCCGAAATAAATGATGAATATAGACTTAGATTTATGAAATATAATCATTATATGTGTAACGACCTGACTTGTCGTTTTAAGAATTTACGCCCCGTTCAATGACTTAAGGTCTCGAGCAGCTTCGCAATATGTATTATGACCCGCGGGTATGGTCGAGTTTAATTTTCGGAAGATTCGAAATTTAATTAAAAGAACAATTCTTATTTAGAAGCTTAAATGGAAAGAGTTGACCAGAGAGTTGACTTTCGAGCAAACGACCCTAGAATGGAATTTTGATGATGTCAATAGCTCCGTATGGCAATTTTGGACTTAGGAGCGTGTCCGAAATTTTTTTTGTAGGTCCGTAGTGGAATTAGGCTTGAAATGCCGAAAGTTGATTTTTTGGGAAGTTTGATCGGGGGGTTGACTTTTTGATATCAGGGCCGGAATCCGATTCTAAAAATTTGAATAGCTTCGTTATGTCAATTATGACTTGTGTGCAAAATTTGAAGTCATTCCGGATTGATTTGATATATTTCGGCATCGATTGTAGAAGTTGAAATTTCAAAGTTCATTAAGTTTAAATTGGGGTGCGATTCGTCATTTTGATATTATTTGAGGTGATTCGAGAATTCGACTAAGTTCGTATGATGTTTTAGGACCTGTTGGTATATTTGGTTGAGGTCCCGAGAGGCTCAAGCGAGTTCGGACGGCTAACGGGTCATTTTTGGCCTTTGAAAAATAGCTCATAGCTGCTGACATTTTCTTCTCATTTTCCTTATACGCGATCGCATAGAGTAATCTGGCTGAGGAGACCTTGTTCTACGCGATCACGTGAATAGGGTTGCGATCACATAGGCTTAATTGAGCAACAGAAAAATTTGTTCTATGCGATCGCGTGGGAAAGTCCGTGATCACGTAGGTTGGGCGAGCTGTGTCATACGAACACGTGGCTAAGGCCGCGTTCGCGAAGAGGAACGGAGGGAGGAGCTGGGCAAACGTGCTTAATGCTTCGCGATCGCGTGAGAAGGTTCGCGATCGCGTAGGGTAGCAGAGTCAATGCTTCGCGATCGCGTGGAGTAAATTTTGGCAGTATTGAAATTGTGCTTCGCTGTGTAGAAGAAATCACTAGGCAGTGAGTTTAAGTTCTGACCATTTTTGTCGGATTGGAGCTCAAAAAGAGACGATCTTCGGAAGTTTTTTAGAGGAAATAATGTGGTAAGTGTTCTTAACTCAATATTGGTTAAATTACCCGAATCCATGGTTGTTTTTAATATTTAATCGGTGAATTTAGTTGGAAAATTGTGAAAAACCTCTTGGTTTATATTTAACATTTGGAGGTCGATTTGTTATTGAAATTTGATAAAATTAGTGTGGTTGAACTCGTATCGGAATGGGTATTCGAATTTCATGAAAATTATGTAGGGTTCCGAGAGGCGAGCCCCGCGTTGACTTTTGTTGACTTTTAGAATAAATTTTTAAGTCAACATTTTATTATCCGAAATTTGCTTTCGATGAAGTTTAATGAAGTTATACAATTGAATTGGATAGATTTGAGCTGTCCGGAGGTCAATTCAATCAAGAAGGCGATTTTGGAATATCGACATAACTTAAAAAGGGTAAGTATCTTACCTAACCTCGAGTGGGGAAAATACCCCTTAGGCATTGAGTATTATGTGCAAACTGTGTAATTGAAAACCATGTACGCGAGGTGACGAGTACATACTTGGTTTATATGTGCAAATGTCATTGATTAAAATTCTTAGACGCCCTTAGGTATTAAATTGGAAATTATTGGCACTTGTTAAATCCTCTATTTCTAGATCCTTATTTGTTGAAATTGTTTTATACGATGATTTGGTGTGATTGACACCTTGATTTCATGTGAAATATTATTTTGTTGAGCTGTTCACTCTCGAATATTTTGTTAAGATTTTGTGCACATTATGGTCGAGCCATGGGCTCCTTATTGTGGAAAAATAATGCATTATTGATTTTGTGGCAAGTTGTAATATTTGAGCACTTGACGTGCAATTTGTGATATGTTTTAAAATTTGAGCACTTGATGTGCAATTTGTGATATGTTGTAATATTTGAGCACTTGATGTGAAATTTGTGATATGTTGTGATATGTGAGCACTTGAGGTGCAAGTTGTATTATGCTATGATATTTGAGCACATGAGGTGCGATTTGTGAAATATTGTTATATTGATACGCATGCGGTGAGATAAGGATGGCTTGAAACGCGTGGCTAGTAGGGGAACTACTAGAAGTTATGCGGTAATATAAGATCAGGGTGTTTAAACGCATGCGGTGACATAAGGGTGGCTTGAAATGCGTGGCTAGTAGGGGAACTACTAGAAGTTATGCGATATGATAAGGGTGGCTAAAACGCGGGATACCATTTTTGAAAAAATGATTTTTAAAGAATAATATGTGAAGGCTCCCGCGGTGATATAAGGAAAGATTGTGAATTTATTTATGATTTGGGGCTACGAGGCGGTACCTCGGGAGTGCACTTTTGTGGATATTTATCTATGGCTGCACTTGCCTTTGGTTATTTTATTTTTCCATAATTTATAAATTTTTGTGTTTTCCGTTATGTATTATTTAACTTAATATTACGTATTTTGTATTTCTTGATGTATTATGTTGACCTTAACCTTTTCGTACGAAACTTTGTGAATTTGTATTTGTTTAGGTTGTACTTGGTTTTGATGATTGAGTTATTTTAAATAAAAGAAAATTTCCAATATATTTAATTTAATTAATTTTATATCCAATTCAGTAGTTTATCTGATGCTTTATTTTAATGCAAATGTCATTTTTCCTCACTCAAACGATTTTTAAAATAATACTTATCTTTTTGTTGATTTCTTACTTGATTTAAAGATTTTAACCTTACTTTATTGAAAATAAATTGATCCTGCGGATCTTATATACATTTATTATTGACACGTGAGTTGTCCGTGTGGTTGTGATAGAATTATGGGCACGAGGTGCCGTGAAAAATATGAAAAATGCGTTGAGACCCGTGTTTACGAAAAATATGGAAATGGGTTGAGACCCGTATTTTTATGATTATGAAACGAGGTGTCACATGGTGTCTTTTTAATTGAAAGAATTATATTTAAAATATTTATTTGGACGGATTTGTATTTTAGAAAGTATTATATGGAAGAGTTATATTCGAAAGGTAATTATTTGAGAAAATTATATTTGAAAGAGAGTTATTTGAAAGACATTTATTTAAAGGACTTAATTTAATTGAGTGTAATTGTATTTATTAATTGTTGAGCGATATTAATGGTATTCTTGTTGTCTGATGTGCGTATCACTGGTTGTTTTATGTTACCCTTATTGTTATTTGTTCCCTATTATTTTATATATTATATTGCATAGGTTATTAGACTAGTGAGTGTCTGAACTGTGCCTCGTCTCTACTCCACTGAGGTTAGTCTTGATACTTACTGGGTACCGACCGTGGTGTACTCATACTATACTTCTGCACATTTTTGTGTGAAGCCAGATATTGGAGATATGAGACTTGAGCAGAGTTAAAGCGGGATCTTAAGGATTCAAGGTATGATCGTCGCAGTTCCTTGGAGTCTTTTCATTTCATTGTACTATTAATTTGTAATCAAACAGTATTATATATTCGGTCCTCATGCTCATCCCATATATTCGATTAGAGTTCGTGACTCAATACTACCAGTCTTGGGAGGTTGTATATTCATATTTGTTCCGCTGTTAATTTTGATTACTTATTTAAAAAAATAAAAAAACATTTACCCAGTTCGAAATCGTGAAAAACTCTTTTGAAATCTCCCCTAAACCGAGTTCTAATTGAGGGTTTGTGAAAAATAGGAAAAATCCCGTTTTGGTTCTGTTTTAAGGTCTGGGCGTCAGGCCTTCTTCGCATTCGCGAGGGGCCTGTCGCGTTCGCGATGAGCAACAGCCCGAGTGTCTTTCGCGTTCGCGAGTCCTTCTTTGCATTCGCGAAGGCTTCTCCCCCCTAGCCTTCGCGTTCGCGTAGAAGAAACAACGATTCCCCCTCCCTAGATCACAAGCCTACGCGTTCGCGGGAAGCTGGTCGCGTTCGCGAACGGTAAGGCCCCCCATTGCTTCGCGTTCGCGACCCATCTATCGCGTTCGTGATGAAAATAATTCCCCTGTCCCAAATTCCTCTTCGCGTTCGCGAAGCACATGACACCAGAAACCAGCAGAAGTCCCAAAAACCAGAGTTTTAAAAAAATAAGGTCCGTAGGCTATCTGAAACTCACCCTAGCCCTCGGGGCTCCAAACTAAATATGCTTACAAGTCCAAAAACCTCATACGAACTCGCCCGTGCGAACAAAACACCAAAATAACGCCTAGAACTACGAATCAGATACCAAATCAAATGAAATTTTCAAGAAAACTTTAAAACTTCTATTTTCACAACAGAAAGTCCGAATCCCGTCAAATCAACTCTGTTTCTCACCAAATTCAACAGACAAGTCATAAATGATATAACGGACCTATAAAAATTTTCAAAACTCGAATCCGACCCCTATATCAATAAAAGTCAATTTGTGGTCAAACTTTGAAATCTTTAAGCCTCTAGGCTTCTAGTTTTCGCCAACTGGCGATAATTCAAGCTAGGGACCTCTAAATTAAATTACGTGCATACGCCCAAGTCCCAAATCACGATACACACCTACCAAAACTGTCAAAATACTGATCCGAGTTCGTTTGCTCAAAATGTTGACCAAAGTCAACTTAGTTGAGTTTTAAGGCTCTATTTCACATTTTAATCAATTTTTCATATATAAACTTTCCGAAAAATTATATGGCCTGCATACGCAAGTCCAGGAATGATGAATAGTGCTTTTTCAGGTCTTATAATACAGAATTAATTATTAAATTTAAAGATGACCTTTTGGGTCATCACAGGGGCGCACTTTACAGAAATGTCACAACGCCCAGTGCCAAGCTCGGCGTGGGGCGCTGGGCTGCGGGGTCAGGTAAGGTAATTTTTTTATATTATTTTTGTTTGATTTATTTGTCGTTTGTTTAGATAACCCGACCCAATTACCCATATACACATACAAAATCACCCATACCCAAACCCCCAACCAAATTAAATTAACTTTAACAAAAACTCTTCTATCTCTCACAGTAATGCCCCCCCCCCCCCGATGCTCTCTTCTCTTCTCTCTCCTCGCTGATCTCTCTCCTTCTATCTCAAATTCTCAAATTTTTGTTGCTCACTTTCATCTCAAAAATCAAAGGTATGTTCTTCTTGTTATCCTTTTCCTTGTATTTTGAAATTTCTTAGTGTAATTCTAGTCATCCTTCTCCAACAACCCCCAATCCCTTAGGTCTCTTTAACATATTTTGTTGTTATGGTGGATGACCCTAGTGTGCACGAAATTGGGTGTAAAAATTGATTGTGAAGTTGTCTTTGAAGTAGTAAACTACAATTTCCTCTACTTCATTTAAATGTGGTGGGCCCATCTTGCTCTACTATTGTTGAAATAAGAGAAGCAAAATTGATGCCCACAAGGTGTTTGCTAAAATGCCTAAAAGAGTGAATTGAACAGCGGTGAATTCTGAGTAGCCGAATGTAGTTATATATGATGTTGGGCGAAGTGTGGGGTGTTTGGGGGTATTTTGTCTTGTTGTAAACTCTTGTAAGTAGTAGTTAATGTACTATATTAGTGTAGTAAATTAGACTCTAGCATTGCTTGCTTGCACTACGATTAAGTTATGGCCATGTTCGACTACTTGAATTGTGGCATGGGGAAGTCTTGAGTACCTATAGTCTTGTGATGAAACATTGGTGCACTTTGAACCACTATCGTGAGTAGATTATACATAGTCTTCAGTTTTAAGTGTGGGGTCATCTTTTCCTCTCACGATGAACTTGGTCGAATTTCTTGATTCATTCTCACCTTTGTGTTTGTCGTGTATAGGTTGCTATGGCTCGTGACAGTGTCGCCAAAGGAAAACTAAGCAAGCAAGGTGAAGGTTCTTCCCGGCAGGCTAAGGGAAAACAGGTTGCTAGCGGGTCGACGAGGCCACCACGGCCTCGGGTGGATCTAATTCGAGAAGACGCCATCAAATGGCATGATAACTTTGTGCCATATGGGAAATATGTCTCCGAAATGGGGATTAATATGAAGGCCCTAGAAAAGAACTTCCCGGAGTTGCTTGCCCGATTGGTAAAAATAAAGATGGAGAAACTCATAGAATGCCTGAGCCCTGCGAATCTGAGCATGGTGCGCGAGCTATACGCCAATTGGAATATGAACTTGTTCCAATCATGTGTTCGAGGGAAGAATATACCACTGGATAGGAGATCCTTGTGTGCATTTTTGGGAGTTGATAGCCCCAATCCATGGAGGCTACAAAAGTTCGTCAAAAGTCCACGCTACCGGGCAATACGTCACACACTTTGTGGCGTTGATTCTAATGCAAAGTGGATACGGACTAAGGGAAATGCCCACCTTGAGATGCTCCATTTTTTACCTCAACAAGACGGCTAAGGTATGGCAAAACTTCGTGCATGCTAGATTGATGCCCGTCAAGCATAACAGTGAATGCACTCGAGCTCGAGTGTATGTGATCTACTTTCTGATGACCGGACGACCCATAAATGTGGGTGACCTCATGCTTGGGGAGATGGCCCGCACCTGCTTTGGGGGAAGAATCAAAACGTTCTTCTTTGGAAACCTCCTGACGCGGTACATGCTATCCCGTGGGGTACCGGAGTACCCTGGATATGATGAGGTAGTGGAGATACCCAAGGCATGGCTAGACATCACATCCTTGCTGGAGTCCACATCCAAGCTAAGCCAGGCTGCAAGGAATGAGAGGGAATAAAATTATAACATGTATCTTTATAGTTCCCTTAATGTGACAATGAGCAGGCTAGAGGTGTCGGATGAGGAGCGCATGCATTTGCGAAATGATCTCTCCAGTTCTACCAAAGAGATGTTGGGAATAGCACCGGGCAGTCCCATCCATCCGTCTGAGGATAAGAACACTTATAAGGGATCTGACGATGAGGATGCAGATGATGATAAAGTTACGGGGCCCATGGCTTTGGTGCCCTTAGGAGATGATGATGAGCTCAGAGCTGCGGCTGGTGGGCATCCTGAAGAGGTGGACTTCGACTAGCAGGGAGTTCTTTCTTTCCACCTTACCTTGTTTTGAATTTGTTATGCATTAGGGACTATGCACTGTTTAAGTGTGGGGTGGGGGAATACTTCCTGACTTGTAACTGTATAAATTTTTTATTGTTATTTTTTTGTTTTATATTTTTTTATCTTAGTTTAGAACTAACACAGTCTAATTAGCTAGTAAAACAAAATAAAAAATTAGAAAAAGCGCGTGCTTTTTCCCACGATGGATCTGTTGGACAATTTTCTTGAGGGATTAAAGTCCGATTAAAAATACCAAAAAGATTTTCTTTCGCTCTTTTTTAGGATAGTTAGGTAGTATCCCTTGGTTTTTCTTTGGACGCCGGTTCTCTTCCAAGGATGTAACTTGAACCGGATTTTTTTTAGGAGTAGTATAGGGAGAAAACTGAGGTGCTCTAAGGTACCTGTTGACATGTTTGGTGTTGGCACATTAAGCCATGGCATGCGATCTAACTTCCTAAATATTTTATTTGAATTGTAATGCCCAAGTAAATTAAGTAGCCTACTCTTTGACGCCTTGTTCTCAGTTGGTTGACTTGTATGCCACCTAGTGTATTATTGCTTAAAAATTTTCAACTCGCTATGCTTGCTTGTCTTGAGAGTCGAACAGAACCGTCTTGATTGAGTCAAGTGCTATATGCGTGTAAGGATTGGTGATATTCTGTACTATCTCGTGTAGTCTAGAACTTGCCTAGTGTGTTAATCGAAATCGTTAAGTTATGCTAGTCTAGGAGATGACGTAGGCGTTTCTTGCTTGACTATAGAGGTGCTTGTCACCCACAAATAAAATTTTCCGTTGCTATCCCCTTTGAGCCTATAGACCTTTTCTCTAGCACCCATACTACAAGTCGTATTCCTATTTTGTTCTTAATTTGAGCTTGTTGAACCTTTACCTCCTAAGTCACTTAGTCTCTAAAAGAAGTAAGGTGAGAGATTAGGGAGTGTCTTTCGAGTGGAACCATGGAAGGGCCCTTAAGGTGCACTAAAATTATGACAGAAAAAAGTCACTACCCAATGAACCTTAATGTATGGAGAAAAGAAAGAAAAAAAATAGTTCAAATAATGTAGAAAGACACACACCTCCTAATCCTTCTAATTCGTGCTAGTGAAACCATAGAAAGGTGCTTAATTGAAAAGAGGGCTATGTTATATATGGTGTATGACAAGTGAATTGGTTAAAAAAAATATGTGCTCGATGTTTGAGTGTGGTGTATTAAAGTGCTTAGGAGGGTTAGTCACTATTTCTAAATGTATCCTACCCGTCCCTTAGCCTACATTACAACCTTAAAGTCCTAATTGATCCTAGATTTGGCTAGTTTAGATTAGTAGAGATATACACTTCGGTCAAGCTTATGGTACGACCACGGGATGCACATGAATTCTTTTGTGAGAGTGAGTGAATTTTGTTCAATTGTGTGATGTCCTCAATTTATGTTCAATGGCATATTTGAACGTATGAGGTACTTTTATATTCACTCTTTTGCTTGTGGTGAGGGCACTTGGTCTCATGACGGATTGGTAATGTTGTACACTTCTTTTGTTGGGTGAGTGCGTGAGTTGAGGATGCTTAGTGGTAACGAGTCGTCTCTTGAGGTAGGGTGGTTGTGGAGAGGTGGCTTGAGTTGGTTGAATAGCATTGTGTATACTTGGGCTAGTTTAAAAACGGGAAGAATATGAAATTCGTGTGTTCATGCTTAATTGACGGTATCAACCATAGTCAAAAGGTAGAGTGTTTGATTGAATTAATTGTGAATTGCTCTTTCATAGTGATAGGTACGTTTTGGGGTGTTAATGTAGTTCCACTGCTCGATGACGAGCAAGAGTCTAAGTATGGGGTATTGATATTCGGCTTAATGTATGCATATTTTGATGTATATTGCCTCACATTATGCTCATGTCTCGCAATTACGTATGTATAATATAATGATTTATACTAATTTGTGGTATTTCTATGTGCATAAATCATTCGGATGTGATTTGGGACGAAAGTGCGCGAATTAGAGCGAAAATGGGAAGAAAAGGCGAAATGGCCCAGTTGAGCGCCACATGCAATGTGGGGGCCTACCTGTGGCGCACAAAACAGACTGTTGAAAAGTTGAGCGCCAGGGCCAGCGCTCCACGCTGCCCTGGACGCTCAAAACGTGAACATGTCCTATTTCGACTAGGACTCGGTTATTTCGTCCCCAAGACGACCCTAGCTCAAATAAAAGCTAACCTAAACCTATTTTGAGGGGGAGGACGTGACTTTGAGAGAACAACAAAAGTACGAAACACTCGGGAGCATGGATTTGATCAATTCTTCCATTCTTCTTCTAGTATTCATTAATTTTATATTTGAAAATATTATTTTTTATGATTGTATGAACATGAGTGGCTAAGAACCCTATTGTTCAAGGGTTATGGGTGCTACATGAATGTTGACGTTTGAAGTTTAAATTGACGAATTTGATTTTATCATATTGGGTTATTTATTTAATTTTGTCCTTAATTATTTTGCTGAGTAGCTGACAATGAAATACTATTCACGAATCTAGAGTTGAACTCGAAAGTAGAATTCTAGATTGCATATAGAATTAAATAGAGCAAGTTCTTGAACCCGGACATCGGAGAACGAATTCGTAATTAGGATAGACATATACCTAATTGCCTTGCTTGGTTAAAATACAGGATGTGTAAATGCATTCTTGTTAATCTTAATTCCATAGACATATAGGCATTAAGTTAGCTTGAATAGGGGAGTAAGAACTCGACATATTCTTATGAGTAATATCAACCCTGTCAATCAGCAATCCAGATAAATTAATTAGTCATTGTAAGCCAAGAACGCAACATGATTGCTAGCTAGCCTATGACCCTGGAGTATCCTCTCCTACTGATTGTTAACCAAAATTGCTGAAGTGTTGTGGTTGATTTCTAGTTATTTCATTGCTTGATAGTTTCTTAGGTAGTAAATTAGACACTTACACACTTTGTGAGAATCTTTTTGAATCGATAAGTTGTTTGAGTTTGAATCAGTCAAAAGTTAAGCATAAGTCTTCGTGGGAACGATACTCTACTCACTACTCTATTACTTGACGACCACGTATACTTGCGTAAGTGTGTTTGGTTGCAACAGTAGAGAACGGAACTTTGTGAAAGAATAGTAATTAAGGAGCTTATCTTTAGTTGAAAAATAAAATATTGATTAATTTTATTTGTTCAAACACTTGTTAATTTGACTTAAACGTATTTTATAAATTCAAATTTACCATGGTTTCGAGAACAGAAATAATATTTTGGGAACTAATAATCGCTATTCTAGATAGAACTTACTTTTATATTTCTACTGCTTCACTTTCAAAACGTAAATGAATTAAGATTAGTTTCAACTGATACAAGTAAAGCTTGATCACTTTCATCTCAAAAATTCTTAATTGTATCACGTAAGATAGAGTGGTTAGAATACTCGATACAAGAGAAACTTGAAATGTCTTAGGAAAATCTTAGTAGTCTAGTTGATTGGTTACTTGAAATTTTACCTTATTAATAAGGGGTTGATTCCCCATTTTATAATTCCTATTTCCTAGTATCCAAATAAATTAATAATTATATCTAGCTGCATATGATGTTATCGTGCAAGTCGGACCATTCCCCAGAAATCATCCCAAGTCTACTTTAAAGATAGGCTATAGTTGATAAATCCAAGAGGTCAACAAGAAAAAAAGAAAAAGAAAAAAGCACTCATAATTCAACTTTATTTTTTCCAATTACACGGCTAGAATTAGGATTTCCTAGTGATTAGCATTCACTTAATTTGTGGTATAGCCCATCAACGGTATTAAGATGGATATTAAATCACCAACTAATTTAAGTATGAAAATAGTTTTTTGTTTGTTTTTCCCTTTTCATCCGAACTATACTAATTGAACGAGAACCGGAAGCCGAAATAGAATAATATTAACTTGACATTGTTGAGTTTTTATGTCTAACTAATTCAATTACTTTGTTTTTCACTGACCTTCAATTACTTATTGTATAGTTAATTATGATGACCTCGGTACCTTTTTGGATATGGAATGCTTCTGTATATTCAAGTTAATTTCAATAATGCTATATTCTCTTATTACATTTTACAAGTCAAAATCACCTTTTTCAAGAGAACGCCGCCAATAAATATTTAACCATTTACTCGATATATCAAAAATATATTTCAAAATAATACCACTAGCTCCATTATATTATTATCTTTTCAACTAGGTTAAAATTATATAGGTAGTAATTTCTGCATTCACGAGTGTTTTTCATATGAGCTGATAAGGTTGCATTCATAGCTAAGAAATATAAACAAGTACTATCTTTCATCCAGACATTTATTAGTTAATTATGATTAAGTGATATATTCATTTTAATTTTTAATAACTACTAAAGTTAGAATGCTTAATTTGGTGTAAATAATGGGTGCAAATAAATTTTCAGCATAATTATGAGGGGCGGCCCAAAAGAATTGGTGGCCTAAAGCCAATTTTTATTTTGGGGCCTTTTAGAAGGGAAAAAAACTTATCATAACATCGATGATTCATTCCGATGTTGCTACACATAGAACAACATAATTTAGCGTAATTGTCGCACAATAACTCACTTAAACCAACAAAATATAGGACGAGTAATGTGCTAAAAGCATAGAATTTTGGCCTAACATCAGTTGTTAATAGTTTCTTTTATAAATAATTTAGTCTCTCCTAAGATATTGTTGATCTTAGATAATAGAACCAAATTCATATAGATACCTCACTAATGATGTCACTCGTAAAATTTAAATAATGAAAAGTTTTATATTCGGGACAAGGGTTTAGGGGGAGTGATTCTCTTTCTGCATTTTTTGCTCAAACGGTTACATCACTACTAAATTAAAAGTTATCTTGATTTTTTATAAAATATTTTATTTTTTATTTTAAGATACCCAATATATTTAGACCCTACCTCTAAAGATTGTTGTGAGATGTATTTGATCCAACTTACCTTAATTAAATATATTGGATTCGAGTCCTGTGGTTAAAACAAATCTTGTTAAAGCGTGTTCTCTGTTTTACTAGGCCTTACACGGTACAAATCTGAATTAGTCGAGTCTCAATACAAATACGAGTAGAAAAATGAAAGAAAAATTTGGGGCCCTCAAAATTTGGGGCCTAAATCCTTTGCGTTAGTGGCTTGACCCTTGGGCGTCCCTATAACTATAAGGACAATCTAACAAATTACAGCCGGTAAAATGCAGTAAAGAAAACGTTTTAATCACTTACATGCATGTATAGTTCGGTTTCTTGATTTCTTAAATAATAATACTAGTAAAGACAATTTCGAGACTTATTTTCGTGGACGATTAATTAATTAGTATGTCTTGTGTTATACTAACACAAATGCTAAACAAACCTTTTAAAGATCCAACTCCTTCAGTTTTGCATCAGTCAATGCTTCACATGGAAACCCTCCACCAAGGTGACTTACAAAAAGAAAGCAAAATCATACTTATTTGATTAAACAAAAAAGTCAAAAATAAATGTCACTGAACCTGGACAAACTTAATTACGTGACAATTGAATATTAACATTAACTAAGTATTTGATTTTAAAAAAAAAATGAAAAACATACTACTCTCGCTCAAGATCAAACACAAATGTAACTTTTGTGCAGTATGTAAAAAAACACTAAAATTTTGACAAATATTATATCTGAACTATAATTATAAAGTTACAATAAGTTCAATGCAAACGTAAAATCCATCAAGTTTAAATCTTAAATCTGCCGAAAATCTAAGAAGTACACATTCAATCTTTTATCTGTGGTTAACAATCTGTGTGCTGTGATTTTCATTGGGAATGCCTAACAGAGCCACCATTACTCTCGCCACGATCTCCCAAAGATGAAGGCATAGCAGTACTAATTGGGTGGTTTTGGTCTTTATTAATGAGTGAAGAAATAGCGGCGGCGACAGCAACCCTAAACTTAGGATCAGAAGCAATGACACTCATATTTTCAGCCAATATAGGATTACTACTACTATTTTGATGATGATGATCGCCTAGTAATTTAGGACCAGTAAAAAGGTTGTTCACAATTGTACTACTGTTCCCGTCATAACTATTGCTTGGTAATTTAGGCATCCAAGAATATTGGCCCAATTGATTTGTTGTTGCCGTTGCTGATGAGTTTGAAGAAGAACTTACAAAGGGAAATTGATGATGATTGTCATTAGAAATATTCTTGGTGAGATCAAGAACTATGTTTGGATCACTAGAATTAAGGATGTTGTTTCTTAAATTGGAAAAATAAGGTGAAGAAGAGGAAGAAGAGTTTGGAATGTGATGACTATAATTAGGAGCATGATTATGGTAATTAGGGAAATTAATTGCTTGGCTAATATTTCCATTAAGAAGAGGGTTAATACTTGAATCCACCAACATGAAGGAAGCTGCTGCTGATGTTGTTGATGCCATTGCTGTTGCACCCACTGGGAGAGGATGATTATGTGTTCCTTCATATGTTGTTATCAATATTGACATGTCCTCTAAACATCTTTGCACCTGATAACAGATTCTAATATTAGAGATATATACATATGATACATAGTAATTAAAACACTGTCTGAAATTCCAATACTTTCTCTCTACATAATTTACTTATATATCCTGACTTTTCCATTATCAGCTCACCTAAAAGATAACTAAAAGTAATTGTTGAAATTAGCAATATAAATAATTAACATATAATACAACCTAGCCTTTAGAACAGATTAAATTACAATTAATAATCGTGACAAACTTTTTTATATTGTCAGTGTATATAAGTTAAATTTAAAAAGAATTGGCATCCTTACCTGCTTTCTCACCGGACATCCGGGCGCCACCGTGCACCGATAGTATGCTCTGGGACATGGATTTCCTTTAGCAATTTTTTGACCATATTTCCTCCATTGGCATCCATCATTCATCTAAAAATATGAATTTAATTAGTTATTTTTGCATGTCTTTTTTCATTACAACAAGAAAAAAAATAACGAATATTTAAATTATGTTAGTATATGTTGAACTCACAGTAGCTGATTCACATCTTGCCCGGACTGAAACCCTAGCTTTTCTGTTTGGTGGAGAAGCAGTAGTCACATGGCTTGTTAATCCTCCCTGCAAATTGCTTTTATTTTGTATATGAGTAGTAATTGCAGCATTATCTTCTTTAATTTTCTCCTTTCTTTCTTCTTCTGTACTTTCCACCAATTTGCTTGTAGTAGTACTGCTGTTACTGCTAACCAGTGTCAATGACAACCCTAATTGATCACCATCCATAATATCATCTAGTTCTTGTGATGTTTGTGATAGAGTTCTATTCTTAATATCCAAGATTTTTGGACTCCTCGTCAGCCCTTCTGTAATATCATCATTTCCACTCAGTGAAAGAAAGTTCCTGTGATCCTATACATATATAACCAAAATATAAAAACAAAAAAGACAATAGTAATTAGCATCATATAGAATTAGATTATAATTAGATATCAAGCTTAATTTAGCTAAGACTATTTGGCATGGATTTTATGCACTGGCTTATAAAGAATTTTTAAAGTTGACCTATAACAGGTAATTCTCCATATCAAGTCTGATATGATAAATAGCCAAAAAAAATTATTCTATCGATGGATGTAACTTAAACTCTATGGCATGATTGATGCAAAAGTTGTGTACCTTCTCGTGATTATTTTGATGAATAATGGTGAATTTTGCTTGTAGATCATAGTAATCTTTCATAGTTTGCTCCACTGCCTTCCTCAAAAACTTGTTCTCCTCTTTCATCTTGTTCATCTCCATCTGTAACATCGATAACTGACATAAGAAAAGAACCTTATACATTAGTAACGATACATAGAAGATTAGCATGGCCTCTGCACAAGGATGACACGCACAAATCGAGAAATTGTCCAATTTTTTATATATATTAGTCCTCAAGAGCTATCAAGAAACTACAACTTCATGCAAAAAAATGTGTGAATTCACAAAGAAACTAACTTAAAGAGAATATTGTAAGTAATTGATGGAATACGTACCTCTTCTGTTTTTGAGCTTCCTGATGTCTCAGCTTTTGACAATTCTTGGTCTTTTCCTTGTGTTTTGGCATTCACTTCTGATGATTGATTTTCTTTATTTAATGGCTCTATTTCTTCTTCTCGAGAATCAAGCTTTAAGCTGAGATCAATTTCCATCTCATCACCTTCAGATTTGTTGTTTTCCATTTTGGAACAAAAAAACAAGAAAACTTTGGCTAGCTGTTTGATCTCTCTCTCTCTCTCTCTCTCTCTCTCTCTCTCTAACTTAGATTTTATCTAATTTGTACTGCTTTTGAGGCACCAAAGTCAATTCCCTCATCTCAAAGAAGTATAGTATTGGACATCTAATTAAGGACGCATCTAAGTTTTGACTTTAATTGCAGTTTTTAAATTAGACTCATCAATACAAGCTAATTAAGTAGCAACAAATTAAAAAGAATAATACTAGTAAGACTAATAAAGTATTAGGAACTGGCAGTAGTCTGGCATTCTTGAGCATCCTCTTCTCAATATATTACACAGTGTCAATTACTTGAGAACCCTCAACATTTTCCCACATTCTCTTATTAAACCTTCTATAGCCTATATATAGGCATTATCCAACTATATAAATTAGACTTGCGACTCTATGTAAATATCAGACCCTACTTGTGGGACTATACTGAGTTTATTGTTATTGACTCTATGTAAATAATAACATGCTTCAACACTTATTTTTACGTAAAATTTCGAGTCCATTGCCAAATTGATGTAAAAAATTTAGGAACATGAAGATATAAAGACAAGTGATTTAAGTTATATGCATTAACAATATAACTAATGTTTGCACCATCAGTTTAATTTGGTATGTTACAGCAGGTTTTCACTCTATTCTCGGAGTTACCATATACTATTCTTTTCTTCACATATGGCTAAATTTAAACTAACTCACCCCAAAATAATGTGGCTAATAGCGCCCCTTTACTCTGTAGACTGGTGAAATTTTTTCGGACAAAATTGAATTTCTATACATAATCCCCAATACTTTTTCGAATCAGTTTTACACCAAATTGGAAATCGTTAACTTTTGGTCTAGAAACGATTTCTTGACAACAAGGATAAACCAAAAATCTAATACAGAGAGCAAAATGCTTAGTCGATTATGAATTGAAAGTGGTTAATTAAAAATAGAAAAGTTAACACTGACATCATCTTACTAAAGGAATGTGAGCCCTGTACGAAATCCATATAATAAGTAGACGAGCCTTGGGATCAGATCTTGAAATTGTCAACTGTAAGACCTCTCTTTCCTCTCTCTATCATTTGAACTTCCTTTTTAATTCATTTCTCTTAACCATCTCCATATGTTAAAAGGCAAGAAAATATTGTGTTTTTTGTACTTTTATAATTTTATAATGTGGGTTTCAAATGCTTCTTAAATTAAACTACCTTATAATGCATTGTTTTTTCACGCCACTGCTTGAATAAGAAATCTTAATTTTGGCCATATTCAACTTTCAATGAACTAACTATAAGAAAGGGTAAAGACAGAAATGGGGGAATTTTGGTGATGCATCAGAAAAAATAAAATATACTGAGTACTATGTTACACGTCCAGTATTAGAGTTTTGAAAAGTAACCTAAAGTATATTTAAATTATTTTTTCTCGTAGTCAATGACAATTTGGGCGTAAGACTTTCTCAAAGTTGGTATAAGACTATTTGAGATCGTTTAAAAGTCTCTTCTAATATTTTTAAGGATTAGAAAGGGGAAAAAATACAAAATTTTATAATCTCATAGTATACTATTAGATCTTAGGAAATTTTTTTAACTACACCGCACAAAGACATAAAAATAACAAAATATTCAAGATCACATGAAGTAAATTCAATCTCAAAATATCCATTTATAATTGAGCGATGAACACTTACTTTTAACCATTAGAGTTTCTTTTTTATTTTTTATATAGGAAAATGGAAAAAAGAAAATGACAATGGCATAGCCGGGGAGACAAGTTTCAAGCTGTCAAATGTAAATAGGCAAAACAGCAATGGTTAAAAAGACCTGTGTCAAAGACATGCTCAAGAAAGAAGGGAAAAAAAAGAGTTGAATTATTTAATTTAAGCATTGGGATCTGTAATGCCGTAGGTTAAGGTAATACTATATATTATAAGGTATTTTTTTGTTTCTCGAGCGAATACAATGGAGAAAAAGAAATTCATTCCAGCAGCTCCAATGCATCTCATCTAAAGTCTCCATTTCAAGGGACAATCAATATGACAAGTCTCATGTAGTGGCCATCTTCTTCTTTTTTTCAAATTAAGGGGGGGGGAAAAAGAAAAGAAAAAAGAAGGCGGCCAATTGACACGATTAATTTAGTTAAATATTGTTTATTTAAATAAATAATTATTAGTTGAATCAAGTACTGAGAAAGTGTTTTTCTCCATATTCGCAAGTAACATCCCACGCTTGTTGTCGACCATTTCCTTATATTATAGATAAGCAAACGATTAGTGAAGCACTATTATATTGGTATTTCTTGCTTCTATGAAGGAAAAATTAGTCAATGGTGAACTACCTTTTCAGTCAATTTAGCATGATATTAATTTTATGTAAATTCAATAATAAAATAGCAGGTTCCCCTCAATTAGTCTTTGAAGTTTCTTGTTTCACTTTCACACGCATATTGTTCTTTTTAGGAAATCTTACTTGTATACACCCTATTTATTATAAATCAAAATCATTTTAAAATATTATTTTTTATAGCTACCTTTTATATTTTATAGCAAAATAAGTATTTTATGGTACATACTACCATTGAGACATGAAATAAGGCATGGAATACGCTATTTTTTTACCTATTTTTAAGGAATTGTCGTTACTCTATTCATCAATACATGGCGCGAATACATGTGAATACATGCGCGTACAGTTGTATTCATAAATGCAGCAACGCGAATACATGTGAATACATGCGCGTACAGTCAGACTGCCCTGATGTTAGGCGTTTTTTACTGTTGTATTCATGAATACATGGCGCGAATACATGTGAATACATGCGCGTATAACTGGACTGCCCTAATTTAGGCGCTTTTTGCTGTTGTATTCATGAATACAACATCGCGAATACATGTGAATACACTACCATAACAACTGAATAGTAGTTATATGAAGTAATTATGTATATTGTAGCTATAAGAAGTTAATAGCCATTAAACAATAGTGGTTTCTGAAAATTCCTCTTCTTTTTATTATCTTTGCTCCTATATGTTATTTCGTTAATTGATGCTTTTATGTAGTAAATCGACAAGAGGAGTTGCTCATAGTCAACACCCCCACCTACAACTCCAGAGTCGTGGGTTTAAGTCTCCAAAAGAGCAATAACTCCAACAAAGGGGAATCAAAGGGCAGGGAAAATTTTAAAAAAAGTAGTAAATCAAATGAATATATTTGTGTGTATATATGTTCAGGTATATGTATGAATGTACTTAGTCTCTTAATTACAATATTATTGTATCAAAGAAATTAAATCAACTTAACTAGACCTAAGTTTTATTTTGCCCATATATACCGAAATAGTTATCCAGTAGAAACAAGAAAAGGAGGGAAATAGGCTACTGATGATGTGATTAATTATCACTGATCACTCACTCTCAAGATTAATTACCATTTTGTCAAGAAGCTAACAGTATTTTAGCCCAACTCGACCTCCCCAGCCTAAGGCGGAGCTAGAATTTTAATCTTATGGGTTCTAGATTTAATATTGTCAACTTCAAATGATAGTGATAAATTTAATGAATTTATTAATATAAATATAATGTTCGAATAAAAGCTATTAGGTTCAGTTAAAGCCGTAACTCGACTTTTGCCTCTGACCTGCCCAGCACCAAAGAGAAAAAAATAAAAAAATAAAAGGACTTTTTGGGAAAACTTTTTATGTAGGGGTGGACTTAAAGGAAGAGCAAGCGTCGCCGCAGCAAATTCTCCTGCACGTTCCCTTCTTTAAAACAAACATACTACGAATACATACGAAAGCTAAATGAATAATAACAAGTAGTTAAGAGATTAGATCACTCCACTACTTGCATGAATTAACCCCTAAAAGATTTACTCTAATGTAATAAAGTATAAAACAAAGTTTGTCTTATTCTCTTGCCCTCTTGACCTAGGTCTGATATTTAGTGTAATTTTTACTTTTCTTGATCAATGAGTTTCCAGCCTACCCCTTCAATAACCAACCCTAAATGAAGCTTCAATTCCCTAAAGTAATAAATTCAAGATCCACTTTGATTTACGAGCCTCTAAACTACATCTAGTGTTTAACCCTATATGTAATTTTAATAAATATCCAAAAGAAAGTTTTGAAAAAAAATATTACGAGTGGTAGTGATCAAATATTTACTTTTAAATGTTATTGACACATAATACTATACAGTCTGTGGTTCTGGGTTTATGGGTAATATCTTACATATGCATAAATACTCACGCGTGGCAAACATTTCCCTTTAATTACTCCTTTTTCCTCTCTTACCTACCTCCCCCACACTATTTATGTGACCAAACCTACTCCAAAAATAGTCACACTAATTAAAAAAAGGATAAATTATATGTAATTTCTTTCTTTAGGAACCTATTCGTGAGGAGTGGTTGTTTTTATCACCATTGCCAAAATGATTTTTGTGACCATAGTTATATAACACAAGAGATCAATAAATAAAATAATAGACTTGTCTAGTTCTATAAGTCTTTTAACTAGTCTCCATTATAAAATAAAGACTGTAAAGTAAATTCAAATATAGAGAGAAACTGATATATTATTCAACTTCAAACTGATGTACATAATAAACTGAAAACTCCTCTATTTATAGAAGAAATGAAACAGTTGCGAAACTTTTCTTGAGTTGCTTGTAAGATGTCTGCATGAGCTGCTTACCACTTGCCTGTTTAATAAGCAATTGTTGCAGATCATTTCATTGAGTTGCTTGCAACCTGCTTGCATCAGCTGCTTGTAGATAAACTTCAATAGAGTACCAAACGGATAATCTTCTCGAAGAAAATTATCTATAGCGGAGTAATAAATGGACATCCACATTATATTAATTTTCATAACACTTCCCTTTGATGTTCATTAAAAGATATTGTTCCTCGTCAAAACCTTACTAGGAAACATCTAGTGGAAGATATCCTAGTGAAGGAAAAAAATTACACATATTTAGCAATACGCAATTCTAGCTGCCTCATTAAAAATCTTACAAGAAAAACCCCATGCGAAAAACCTTAGTAAGAAAAAAAGAGTACAACGCGTATTTCACTTCCCCTGATGAAAATCTTGTTTCAAATATTTGAGTCTCTACATTCCAATCTTGTATAACATCTTCTCAAAAGTTGATGTTGGCAAAGATTTAGTGAACAAATCTGCTAGATTGTTACTTGAACGGATTTGTTGCACATCGATGTCTTTATTTTTCTGAAAATCATGTGTGTAGAATAATTTTGATGAAATGTGCTTCGTTCTATCTCCTTTTATAAATCCTCCCTTTAATTGGGCTATGCATGCAACATTGTCTTAGCATTAAATTGTGAATCTTTTATCACATTCCAAACCGCATTTGTCTTGAATAAAATGAATCATTGATCTCAACCATATGCATTCCCTACTTGCTTCATGAATAGCTATTATCTTAGCATGATTTGAAGAATTAACAATAATAGATTATTTTATGGAGTGCAATGATATGACAGTACCTCCACATGTAAACACGTACCCGGTTTGAGATCGAGCTTTATGGGGATAAAATAAATAACCTGCATATGCATAACCAACAAGATCTGCACTACCTTTGTTAGCATAAAATAAACCCATATCAAGAGTTCCCTTTAAGTATCGCAAAATAAGCTTAATCTCATTCCAATGTCTCTGTGTAAGAGAAGAGCTATATCTTGCTAGGGCGATTATACCACATGCGCCCAGATTGCTTTAAACCATACAAAGATTTTTGTAATCTGATTGAATATATTTCTCGAGATTTTGAATTTGCTTCAGGCATTTTAAATCCCTCAGGGATTTTCATGTAAATCTCATTATCAAGTGACTCGTACAGATAAGCTGTAACCACATCCATCAGATGTATTTCAAGTCTTTCATGTAAGGCTAAATTGATGAGATATCGAAATGTTATGGCATCCATAACAGGTGAATATATGTTTTCATAATCGACTCCAGGTCGTTGTGAGAATCCTTGTGCGACAAGGCGAGCCTTGTATCTTTCAACTTCATTTTTGTCATACCTTTTTCACACAAAAATCCATTTATGACCAATTGGTTTTATACCAGCAGATGTTTGGACTACTAGTCCAAAAACCTCTCTTTTAGCAAGTGCATTCAATTCTTATTAACTTACCCCTTGCCATTTTATCCAATCAGATCTTTGTCGACATTCTTCGACATATCGGGGTCCAAAATCCTCACTATCTTGCATAATGTTAAGTGCAATATTATATGCAAAACTATTATCCGACACTATTTCAGATCTATTTAAATTAATTCCATCACCAGTAGAACTTATTAAAAGTTCCTCGCTCACTTGAGTATCAGGTTCATTGATTTCTTCAGGAATCTCAGAACTAATCAGATCTTAGGTCTCTTCAGGAGATCCCTTTATATTATCGATTTGTTTTCGAGGATTTCGATTCTTAGAACACAAAGGCCTACCACGCTTCAAGTGTGCTTTAGGCTCACTAGCTCTCATGCCTGTAGATGATCCTGCTAGCACATCAATTCGGATAGGTACATTCTCTGCAGGGATATATGACTTAGTTATCCTTTTTAAATTAGTAAATGCATCTGGCATGTGATTTGTTATATTCTGTAAATGGATGATCTTCTGGACCTCCTGATTACATATAGGGGTACGTGGATCAAAATGGGATAATGATAAAACTTTCCACACAATTTCTCTTTTGATTTTCTTTTTCTCTCCCCCTAATTGTGGAAAGTTAGTTTCATCAAACCAACAATCTGCAAATCGAGCAGTAAATAAATCTCATGTTAATGGTTCAAGATATCGAATAATAGAGAGTGTTCAAACCCAACATATATTCGTAACCTTCTCTGGGGGCCCAGCTTACTGCGTTGTAGTTGTGCTACTTGCACATATACAACACATCCAAAAATTCGTAGATGGGAAATATTTGATTCATGACCAAAAACTAATTGTGACGAAGAATATGTATTATAATGTGTCGGTCTGAGACGGATAAGTGATGATGCATGCAAGATGGAATGGCCCCAAACAGTAATGGACAATTTTATTTTCATAAGTAGTGGGCTTGCTATCAATTGCAGGCGTTTAATAAATGAGTCTGCAATGCCATTTTGAGTATGAACATAAGCTAAAGGATGTTTAACTTTTATCCCAATTGATAGACAATAATCATCAAAAGTTTGAGATGAGAATTCTCCAGCATAATCAAAGCGAATAGACTAAATAGGATAATCTGGGAATTGTTCCCTTAATCGACTTATTTGGGTTAATAGCTTTGCAAACGCCATGTTGTGAGATGAAAGTAGGCACACATGAGACCATCTTGAGGATGCATCTATTAGGACCATAAAATATCTAAACAACCCAGTTGGTGGGTGAATGGGTCCACATATATCTCCATGTATACGCTCTAAAAAGGCAGGGGATTCAATGCAAACCTTCATTGATGATGGTCTAGTGATCCTTTTGCCTTGATAACAAGCATCACAAGAAAATTCATCATTTGTAAGAATCTTCAGGTTCTTTAATGGATGCCCACTCAAATTTTCAGTAATTCGTCNACATGAGACCATCTTGAAGATGCATCTATTAGGACCATAAAATATCTAAACAACCCACTTGGTGGGTGAATAGGTCCACATATATCCCCATGTATACGTTCTAAAAAGGTAGGGGACTCAATGCCAACCTTCATTGGTGATGGTCTAGTGATCATTTTGCCTTGATAACAAGCATCACAAGAAAATTCATCATTTGTAAGAATCTTCAGGTTCTTTAATGGATGCCCACTCAAATTTTCAGTAATTCGTCTCATCATTATTGATCTAGGATGGCCCAAACGACCATGCCAAAGCACAAAAGTATTTGAATCAGTAAGCTTCTGATTTACGATAGAGTGTGCTTCAACTGTACTAATTTTTGAATAGTATAAGCTAGAAGATAAAGTTGGTAACTTTTCTACAGTGCACTTTTGGCCAGAAACATTCTTTGTAATACAAAGATATTCCATATTTATTTCATCTATCGTCTCAACATGATACCCATTTTGGCGGATATCTATAAAATTCAATAAGTTTCTTTGGGACTTGGAGGAGAATAATGCATTGTCTATAAAACGTTTTGTTCTCTTAGACAGAAATATAGTGGCTCTTCCGGAGCATTCAATATAACTTATATTACCAGAGATTGTTGAAACATTTACTTTTTCCTTATGCAAATAAGAAAAGTATTCCTGATCTTTGAATATGGCATGAGTTGTTCCACTATCAATTACACAAATATCTTCATGATTGGTCTTTGATCCAAATATAATTTAAGGATTATCCATATTATCTGATACTTTCAAAGTATTTGCTCGAGATGGCAGAGTCTCATTCTGATAACGTGTTATAAAATAAAGACTGTAAAGTAAAGACAAGTATAGAGGGAAATTGATATATTATTCGACTTTAAACTGATGTACATAATGGACTAAAAACTCCTCTATTTATAGAAGAAAGAAAGTAGCTGGGAGGCTTTTCAGGAAGCAATTGCGAGACTTTACTTGAGCTACTTGTAAGCTGTCTGCATGAGTGATAAGTAGGGATTTTGACCGCTTATTTGCTCTCTTTTACTTACGTTTTAGCTCAAATATGCTTAAAGTATTCCCGAGAACTAATGAAATATGCTTTCTTGCAGGAATATTGGGAAACAGGCCAAAGAAGTGAAAATAAATACAAAAAAGAGTAAAATTGGACAAGAACCAAAACAAGACAAAAAGAGCTACAGTACGGCCGCAAACTCTAAAGATGCACTGATAGAATCTCTTCACAGAGTGCGGACCACGCAATTATAGTGCGGCCGCAGAAGAGTAGATTCAGAGACCTTTAGTTTTGGGAGCTTGAAGATGTGCGGACCGCATCATTATTGTGCGGCCGCAAGATGCCAAAATTCACCCGCACTCACAAATGTGTGGTCCGCAAAGTGAAGCTCTGATCCAGTCCAAGCGCAAGGGTGCTGCCGCACTTAGAATTATGCGATCTGCACAATTAGAGGAAGTGCGACTGCATCTCACTTTCATGCGGCCGCAGAAAGTTATACCCACCAGTCAGTCTCAAAGCGCAGACCGCACACAGAATTGTGCGACCGCACAACCTTCGCAGGGGCAATTTTCTCAGATATTTTCAGCTGGGTATAAATAGATCTTTTTGTCATTTTTAGGTTAAGTTTTGTGCACCTGAACACTGAGAGCCGTTTTTATTTACTGTATTGAGCAACTTTGTACTATTTTAGCATTTAAACATTAGATTTTCTTTCCTTAATCAATTATTATGCGTTTTATCTTAGTTTCTTCTTTAATTTCTTCTTTGTCCATGAGTAGCTAAACCCTTAGCTAGGGTTGTGACCCAACCCTAGTATGGGTACTTAATGGGTGATTGATTTAGGGCATATTTATGATTGGGTATATGAATTTTAGCCTAGTTCTTGCTTGAATCTGAGAATTGATGGTTGCAAACATTAATTCATGCCTAATTGACTTAGTGTATACTTGAAAAAGTGAGACTAAATCTAGAAAAACTTGGCTAATAAGAAATTAGGGTGAACTCAAGAAATTGATAGCCCAATTAAAGGGTCGAATCTAGAGATAGTAAGACCAGACTTCAGCATTTATCACTTGTTTTGTGATATACCCATTTGGACTTGAGAAAGCCGAATTGGGCAAAATCACTCAAACTACCGAGAGGTTTATAGTGAGTAATTATGCGTGATTGCTATATTGTATCCCGATCAACCAAACATGCCCTAAAGAAATAAATCGGTTAGGTAACTAACTAGACGGAAGTCGCAACCCTAGATCTTTTATAACTTGAAAAATAACCAAAACCAAAAACATTGTCTCTTATCTTTACAACAACAAACATTAGCGTAAAAGTAGAAGTAGAAACACATTTGAAAATATGGAAGTGTAATCTTAGGCACGTCATACTTTCACACTAGGTATATACCTAATCCCATATCAAGCTCCCTGTAGAATTGGCCCCGGCTCGGGTTGGATTTTTATTATTGCATCGACCGGCTCGCAACCTAAATTAGTGGTGTGAGTTTGGGCGATATCAATTTTTGGCGCCGTTGTCGGGGAGCTAAAACGGATTTAGCTATATATTTGGTTTTGTGTGTGACTTGTCTTCTTTTCCCTTCGGGTTACTAATCTTTTTGTGAATTGATTGTAGGTACAAAATAATGGCTCTCAACAATGATCCTCTCGGAAACATGCCTTTGGGAGTTGTGGACGTGGAAGATGACCTAGTAGAAGAGGTTCTTCTTGAACCTCAAGCAAATAAACGAGGTCGACCACCTCAAGACAACATTCATGTTCATCCCCCAAATCCACCAAGAGCGGCTCCACACCGGGTGTTGCCGAATGAAGGGTACGCAAGTACCATAGTCCCGCCCCGCATTAGGGCGGGCAACTTTCAAATCACAAATGTTATGCTTACATTGCTTGAGCAACATGGATTCTTCACTGTGGCTCCGAATCAAAATGCGTACAAGCACTTGAAAGGATTTGTGGACACCTGTTGGGGTAGTAAACAGACCAACATTTCTGAAGACGCTTTAAGGTTGAGATTATTTCCATTTTATCTATAAGGTAAAGTCTTGGACTTGTTATAAAGATTGTCAAACCATTTTATCCATACATGGGATGAATTGGCGAAAAAATTCATTGCCAAGTTCTTTTCTCCCGGGCATATGGCTACTCTTAGAGATGAGATTCTAGCATTCAAACAAGAATCCAATTAGCCTTTGCACGAGATATGGGAGAGGTACCGCACTATGGTGAAAGAGTGCCCGAATAATAACATGATCGAGGCTATGATTCAACAAACCTTCTATAAGGGGATCAATAATACCAATAAATGTGTAGTCAACAAACTTGCCGGTGGAAATTGCATGACAACACCATATACCGGAGCTTGCAAAATCTTTGATGAAATGGCGGATACCTCATCGGCATGGCAAAGTAGAGCAAATGTTCCTCAAGGTGATCCAAATGTGATTCACCTACACAAAGAATTGCACGATCATGGGCAAGAAAATTGCCGAATTGACCACTACAATGAATCAATTGGCCAAAACTCAACTTCAACAGGTTCAAGGTCCTAAGCAAGTAAATGCAATGGAAGGTGTCAATATGATGGTGAACAAGCGAAGGCAAATGGATCAACAAGTGCAAAACCATATAGAACGATTTGTGCAAGATGATAGTGGGTTCGATCAAGACTAATCATATAATGAGCAAGAGGAAGAAGTGCAATATGTGAATAATTACCAAGGGCAAAGGAACAACTCTCAAGGATCGAATCAACAATGGCGGTCTCAAGGAAATCTAGGAAATTAGAACAATCAAAACCACCAAGGCAATTGGAGTGGTGGTACCAACAATTAAGGTAATTGGAACAATAACAATAATCAAGGCAATTGGAACAATCAAGGCAACCAAGGCAATTGGGGTGGCAACAATCAAGGATATTGGGGAGGCAATAACCAAGGGGGTTGGAACGGTAACCAAGGGAATTGGGGGCCTGGCTCTCAAAGGCCCCCGATGTATCAATAACCAAACAACTCGCCACTTTATCCGTCTCAAGATTCTAGTTCTTCCAACAATGAGATGGGACAGATTGAAAATATGTTCAAACAAATGATAGAGAAAAATGCCGACTCTGATGCTCAATTATCCTATCACAACACTTCAATCCATAATTTGGAAGTTCAATTGGGACAAATCTCGCAAGATTTAAACACTCGTCCTAAGGGGGCACTACCTAGTGATACAGTGGTGAACCAGAAGGGTGGGAACAATACGGAATATGCTATGGTCGTAACAACAAGGAGTGGAAGAGGTGGAGATACAACCACCTCAAACCAAAGAAGAATTATGGACGATGATGTAGTGGTTCAAGAAGATGAGATTCCAAGCAATATGGTTCAAGCTAATGAAGAAGTGAAAATTGATATTGATGAAAGTGCAGAGGAGACCCAAGAAGAAGTGAACCCGTCTAGGGAACACGTGATTGACATATCGGAATTGGTAGTGCCAAAGGCCAAGGCACCAATGCCAGGCCTCCTCCTCCATACCCTCAAAGGCTTGCCAAGCAAATTGGTGAGAACCAATTCAAGAATTTTATTGACATGATAAAGAGCTTATCCATTACTATGCCATTGGTTATGAATTGTGAAACTATCTAGATGACACATCAAGTGAGTGCTATTGTGCACTCAATGGCTCCAAAATTGGAAGATCCCGACGCTTTCATAATCCCTTGCACTATTGGAAGCGCCGACTTTGCCAAAGCTCTATGTGATCTAAGGGCGGGTATCAACTTGATGCCCTACTCGGTGTTCAAAACTTTGGGAATTGGGCAACTAAGACCCACATCTACGAGGTTACAAATAGTGGATCGTACTATGAAGAGATCATTGGGTATTATTCATGATATGTTGGTTCGTGTTAATAAGTTCATCCTCCCAGCGGACTTTGTGATTCTTGATTGCGAAGTGGACTATGAGGTTCCTATTATCTTGGGTAGACCTTTCCTTGCTACGGGGAAGGCTCTTGTTAATGTGGAAGTCGGTGAGCTCACCTTTCGAGTGGGCGATGAAAATGTGGTTTTCCATGTGTGCAAATCTATGAGGCAACCAAATAGCAAGTTTGTTCATTTGTGGACTTAGTGACTGAGGTGATTGTTGATGATGCTAGTGCCATGACGAATATTGATGATACTTTGGAGGCCGTATTACTTAATCATGATAATGATGAGAAGGATGGCTATGTGAAATGTGCAAATGCATTACAAGGAATGGGGTATACTTATGAACCCCGAAAATTGTCCTTAGATCTTGAGAACCGGAAGACTCCTCCAACAAAGTCCTCAATCGAAGAGCCTCCCACTTTGGAGTTAAAGCCATTGCCTTCACATCTCAGGTATGAGTTTCTTGGCCTATGTTCTACTTTACCTGTTATTCGTTCCTCTTGCTTGACTAACGTGCATGTAGATTCTACTTTGGTGGTGCTTCAAAATAGGAAGAAAGCTATAGGATAGACACTGGTGGATATTTGGGGTATAAGCCCCGCCTTTTGCATGCACAAGATTATTTTGGAGGAGAATGTCAATCCCTCCATTGAACATCAAAGAAGATTAAATGAAGCAATGCAAGAGGTGGTGAAGAAGAAAATCATAAAGTGGTTGGATGCCGAGGTAGTTTACCCCATTACCGATAGCTCATAGACCTCTCCAGTGCAATGTGTCCCAAAGAAAAGGGGCATGACTGTGGTCACCAATGACAAGAACGAATTGATTCCTACAAGAACGGTGATCGGATAGAGAGTGTGCATGGACTATCGGAAGCTTAAAAAAGTCACTCGGAAAGATCATTATCCGCTTCCATTTCTTGATCAAATGCTTGATAGGTTGGCCGGGCGAGCTTTTTATTATTTATGTGATGGATATTACAGTTACAATCAAATTCTCATTACTCATGAGGACCAAGAGAAGAATATTTTCACTTGTCCATATGGTAATTTTGCATTCTCGCGGATACCATTTGGGTTATGCAATGCACCGACGACGTTTCAACGGTGTATGATGGCCATTTTCACCGACATGGTGGATGATTTTCTTGAGGTATTTATGGATGATTTCTCTGTGGTTGGGAATTCCTTCAATGATTGCTTGAACAACTTGGATAAGGTCTTGGCAAGATGCTAGGAGACAAACTTGGTTTTGAATTGGGAGAAATGTCACTTCATGGTCGAAGAAGGCATAGTCCTCGGCCATAAACTTTCAAAGCATGGTATTGAGGTCGACAAGGCAAAAATTGAGGTGATCTCCAAACTCCCTCCCCTACATCCATGAAGGGAGTGAGGATCTTCTTGGGTCATGTGGGGTTATATCGCCGATTCATCAAGGACTTCTCCAAGGCGGTGAACCCCTTGTGTAAACTTTTGGAGAAGGATGCCAAGTTCCATTTCAACTAGGATTGTATGAAGGTATTCGAATTGTTCAAGTTCAAGTTGACTACTACTCTTATTATCACCACACCGAATTGGAGCTTGCCTTTTGAGATAATGTGTGGCGCATGTGATGTGGCGGTCAGAGCAGTTTTGGGGCAGCGCATCAACAAAAACTTCCATCCGGCCTATTATGCTAGTAAGACCGTGAATGATGCCCAAGTCAACTACATAGTGACCGAAAAGAGCTCATTGCTATTGTTTTTTCTATGAAAAAGTTATGCACGTACTTGATGGGTACAAAGGTGATTATTCACACAGACCATGCGGTGCTTCGATATTTGATGAGAAAGAAAGATTCTAAAGCAAGACTAATGCAGTGGGTACTTCTTTTGCAAGAGTTTGATCTAGAGATTCAAGACTGCAAAGGTAGTGAAAACCAAGTGGCGGACCACTTGTCTCGTTTGGAGGAGGAGGGGAGGCCACATGATGGCCTTGAGATAAATGATTCATTTCCCGACGAGCAACTCCTAGCCATTTCTATGATCGGGATGCCATGGTTCGCCGACTTTTCCAATTATCTTGTGAGTGGCACTGTACCGAATGAGTTCTCTTCAAACTAAAGAAAGAAGCTCAAACGGGATTGCCTTGACTATTATTGGGATGAGCCTTATCTCTTCCGGATTTATACTGATGGTGTGATTCGACGATGTGTACCGTAGGAGGAAACATGGAAATTCTTGAAGCTTGCCACTCTTCGCCATATGGTGGTCACCATGATGGATCTAGAACGGCAACAAAAATATTGAGTTGTGGATTCTATTGGCTTAATCTTTATAAGGACGCTAGCGATCTTGTCAAGCATTGTGATGAATGTCAAAGGGATAGTAGGATTTCTAAGAAAAACGAGATGCCCCTCACAACCATCTTGGAGATTGACATTTTCAATATGTGGGGTATTGATTACATGGGTCCGTTCGTGAGCTCTTATAGAATACTTACATATTGGTAGCTATGGATTGTGTGTCAAAGTGGGTTGAAGTTGTGGCTTTGCCCAACAATGAAGCTCGAAAAAGAACATCTTCACAAGGTTTGGTACTCCAAGGGCCATTATTAGTAATGGGGGATCGCACTTTTGCAACAAAGCTTTTGATACCTTACTTACAAATTATGGTGTTACTCATAAAGTGTCGACCCCCTATCATCCTCAAGAAAGTGGGCAAGTTGAAGTTTCAAACCGGGAGATCAAGAGTATTTTGTCAAAGACTGTGAATGCCAACCGGACAGATTGGTCAAAGAAACTTGATGATGCTCTTTGAGCTTATAGTACGGCTTACAAAACACCGATTGGTATGTCTTCGTATCGGTTAGTATTCGGGAAAGCTTATCACCTACCGGTAGAACTTGAGCACAAGGCTATGTGGGCATTGAAGAAGCTTAATCTTGAATGGGATGTCACTGCCAACTTAAGGTTGGCACAATTGAATGAGCTTGATGAATTCTGGTTCCATGCATATTCAAGTTCGTCCTTGTACAAGGACAAGATGAATTACCTCCATGACAAGTACATCCAGAACAAGGAATTCAAAGAAGGCGATCTTGTGCTATTGTTCAAGTCTCGATTGCGGATGTTTCCAGGAAAGTTGAAATCCAACTGGAGTGGTCCATTTGAGGTTGTGCATGTGACACACTTTGGTGTATTAGACTTGAAGAACAAGAATGATGAAGTGTTTAGAGTTAATGGTCACCGGGTGAAACATTATCTTGGAAAAGTTAATGATGGCCATGTTGTGACGTTAATTCATTTCAAGTGATTGATGGTAACCTGCGTCGTGCTGCGACGTTAAATCAGGCGCTTTTTGGGAGGCAACCCATGTGTCTTTTTCTTTTTATTTTTCATTAGATAGGCTTTGTTTTGTGCGAACTAGTTTTGAAGTGTATGCAGGAATGGATGTGCATTGCAGGGACTGTGTCAAAAATTTTGGCTAAGTGTTGAAAGAGTGCAGACCGCACAATTCAAAAGGCAGCAGCAGAAATCACTCTGCGGTCGCATAATTATGTGTGCGGTCACATAACTGGAAGACCAAAATTGCAAAGTCTCTGAAGTTGGCCTGTCAAAATTCATAGCCAGTCTGCGACCACACACAAAATTGTGCGGTCCGCACAAATTCTGCGGCCGTACTCACTTTTATGCGGACCGCAAAGTTGCTTCAAGGTCCAGGTAAAGAGTGCGGTCCATACTTAAAATTATGCGGCCGCACTCGCCTTAAGTTTGGGGCGACTTGGTCAACCTACAAATAGAACCTCAAGACACTATTCACAACTTTACCACTCTGAAGTCTTGAGCCCTAAGCAAACACAGTGCACGATCAATTAATTCACAATCTTCTTTCATTTCATCAGTGTAGATTCTTACCTGCATCCTTCATAACTGGTATGTTCATTACATCTTTAGATTTTGCAATTTCTTTTAGTTTTTGTTCTTTTGTGGTGCGAGCTGTTAGACCTAAAATGTCAATTGTTAGTCATGGGTGCTTAAAATTATGTGGGTAGTTTCATATATGTTCATTAGGGGCTGGGTAGACCATGAATCATGTTAATTTGTGCATGCCATATCTAAATTGTGAAACATTGCATGAACCCTAACTTTACTGCTGTAAATGCTCAAATTGTGCGGCCGCACACAAATTTGTGCGGTCCGCAGACCACTTGATTAGGGCAAATATTGTACTTGAAAAGTGCGGACCACACTCAAAAATGTGCAGTCCGCAGAAAAGATTGTGCGGTCGCATAAATATGTGTGCGACTGCACTTTTGAACTTCAGAGAATCAGTATCTCAGAATTGGACTTGTGCAGCCTTGAGAGGTCGAAGAAAAAGAAAATGTGGAAGGATCGGTTCGTTTGCTTGATAGCCTTCAACATGTTCCGGGAATTGTGGTCTCAGAGGTCGCTCACACTTGAGCGACAATTTTTAAAGAAGGATTTGGATATTCATAATTCAAATATCCTTAGACAGCTCCACGAGCGCAAGGGGTGGAAGTGGCTCACCCACAGTGTCATCGATGCAAATGAGCACTTGGTCAGGGAGTTCTATGGCAATGTGGATCATATCAAGAAGGGGCCAAAAGTGACAAAGGTGAGAAATTTGAAAGTCCGCTTCGACGCCTGCTCTTTGAACACTTATGTAGGATTCAAAGACGTGGAGGCAGTCAAGTACCTAGAGAAGTTGGCTTTGGATGACGCAGCTCGTCCGTGGCTAGCCGAGATTTTGGCCGCCCAAGGACCATCACCACCATGGATTACCGCAGGAATTCTTATCCTCCGGGCCACCCTAAATTTTTAAGCTAAAGGGTGGCAAACCTTTGTGTGTATCCGAATTAATCCGAGTTTGAATGAGAACAACCTCTCACTTCCGCGGGCAGTTTTGGTGGCTTCTATTATGGTGGGGTACCCGATCAATACGGTTGCCATCATGTCAACCAACATAATATTGGTGGTCCGAAAAAGTAAAAAGTCCTACCCTTATCCAAACACCCTCACAGAGTATTTCAATGATGCCAAGGTGGAGCCGAGGCCATATGACACAAAAGCAAAGGCCAAAAAGCCTTTCTCATGGTACCACTTGTAGGGTGTTGACAACCTAAAGTCAAGGGTAAGGTCACTACCACCGTTGGCCAGTCTGACGAGCCATCGGTGGTGGGTTCTGATGCTGCTGTTGATTTATTTACAGCTCCCATGCCTTCCACGGCAGCCGGGCCTTCCACTGGGACATCCATCATGCCATCTTCTAGGCCATCAGCTGCAATACCAGTGCCAGCCTCATCCACTTATCCTCTCACTGCACTGCGAGTCTCCCAGACTTTAGCGAGCCTCAACAACTGGATGCAGATATCCACTTCTAAGTTGTCTGACATATCCTGTACTGTTGCAGCACAGTCCTGCACCCCAGCAGTACCACAGGTCCCTCCGTCAGTGGAGAAAACATTAAAGAAGATTCTAGACAACCAGAAGACTGTTATGGATACTCTGGTGGCTCACAGGGGTGCTATTGAGGAGTTGACCAAGTAGGTGAAAAAGATGAGGAAATCCCGGGCTTCAAAGAAAGCAGTGGAGAGTTTGAGCAAGAAAGGTGAAGAAGATAGCAGCAGCAAGTGATTTTCCCTTTAACCTACTGATGGAGACATCCATCAGTACCAGCTGACCCAGCAGCACCATCAGCAGAGGCACCAGCTCGCCAGTTTGACAAGCCAGATCTCACTGCCCCCATTGCTGAGGAGATGCTTCGGATGCTCACCAACCTTGTTGTCCCTCAGCCCGATGATGATAAAATACAGTTGGAGGAAACTAAGGGTGGTGATGCTGCCAGTCACCCTGAGACCACATAGGGAGTTTTCTTTACTCTTTATCCTCTTTTGTTATGATTTTGCAAAGCATTGAGGACAATGCTTTTTATTATTCTAGGGGTGGCCTATTTTGGTTTATTTTGTATGACTGTGATGACATTTGATTACATTTGGGCCTGTAATAACTTTAATACTCTTTTTATTTTATCTTTATTTTTGTTTTCTCTCTCATTATGTATATATTCATCCCGCTTGTATATATTATATTCCTCTCGGTTTATATATTCATTTGCCTTACTTTCAGTATTTTATTTCATAGCTTCTTCATTTTGTTTTCTTAATAGTATAGCTTCTTAGTTACTTTATTAGATTCTTTTTGATTTATTAGCTTCTTTTTATATTTTAGTGAATAATAAGCCTTTGGTTTTCTTAATTCTACGGTTCTTTCCAAAGGTGGGTCTTATGTGAACCGGGTGACTCTTCCCAACGATGGATGGCGTGACAACCTTCTTAAGGGATCGAGTCAGTTTTTGATGATTAGGTAGAAACAAGTAGTATTAATGAATAAAGAAGGGTCAAGCATGCTTTATTTGGTACCAACACACTTAACTACACGCTTATAGTTAAAACAAGTTTTTGTAAAGAAATAGCCATAGTTAGTGACCTTGTGACTCTTGTGTTGACTTAGGCAATCATCAGGTGGTTTAGTTGAACCATTAGCGATTTTCAATCTTGAATACGGTTGTTGTGGGCCCTCGACTCTATTCTCTTTGACAATACGGTTGTGTGAGAGGTGAGGTATTTTGTTACAAGTCCAAGTACCCGTGTGAGTGGTCTAAAACTTGCCCCGAATGTATTTGTAGGCGAAATTCTAAGTTAGCCTAGCTTGAGAAGTGATTGTAAGCTTTTCTTGACCCGTTTTGAAACCTTCCATGGCCCACCAATGATATAATTCTTAGTAAACCCTTTTGAGCCTAAAAGCCTTTTTATTCGATAACCACATTACATGCATTTACCCGTTTTATAGTGACTCTCTCTTGGCACCCGAACTTTCTTTAGCACTCATGTGATTCAAATGGCAAAAACATAAGTTTGGGGGAGAGACGAGAAGTTTAAAGATGGTCTCAAGGCACAAAAAAAAGAAATGAAGAAGAATAAAGGCAAAGAAAAATAAAGGAAGAACAAAAGAAAAACACAAAAAGAAAGTGAATAGCGTGAAATGGTTGAAAACATGCAAAAGAAAGCAAAAGTTCAAAGCATGGAGATAACAAAGAAGGAAAGTATGAATAGCATGACAAAGAAAGAGTGATATCAAATCTCTCTAATCCCCGTAAGGGAAAAGAAAATGACTCAAAGAGTCGGCAAAGTAAGAGCCAAAAAGAGAATATGAAGTGCTAAAGGGACGATGAATCAATTCTATTCTAACATTTTCCTCCTTAGTCCAAAAGCCTTCATTACATGCCGAAAAAGTCCTACGTAATTTCAAGCCGAGCGAACTTACATTAGTGGTGATCTACATGAGGGACAAGCATATGGTACTTAGAGCCGAGCTTGTGACATTCTTTTGAGAGTGATGGGCGAATCTTTCTCGAGTCATTCAACTGAATTCTTCATTCGTGAGTGAGATGAGCTTACGGATAGTATAGGAGAAGGAGTTTGAGCTCCACAGTGACCTGCATGAAAGTGCGAGCTTCCTTGATGAACAAAGTCAATCCATGATTCTCAAGCATCACATTAGAGCCATTTGTGCTTTAACATTCAATTCATAGGCTTGTTATTGATTCATGAGCGTGTGGGTAATTGTTTGTCCCAATTGATTTATGTTTGATTCAACTTAGGCCAGCTGAAATATTCCTTTTCTAGTGGAGGTGAGAAATTCCCTCAATTTCTTGAGTACAAGCAAAAGCTTAAGTTTGGGGGAGTTGATAAGTAGGGATTTTGACCGCTTATTTGCTCTCTTTTACTTACGTATTAGCTCAAAAATGCTTAAAGGTATTTCCGAGAAACTAATGAAATGTGCTTTCTTGCAGGAATATTAGGAAACGAGCCAAAGAAGTGAAAATCAACTCAAAAAGGATTAAAATTGGACAAGAACCAAAATAAGGCAAAAAGGGCTACAACGTACCGCACAATACTGTGTGCGGCCACAAACTTTGAAGATGCACTCATATAATCTCTTCACATAGTGCGAACCGCACAATTATTGTGCGGCCGCAGAAGACTAGATTCAGAGACCTTTAGTTTTGGGGCTTGAAGATGTGCGGAACGCATCATTATTGTGTGACCGCAAGATGCCAAAATACGGCCGCACTCACAAATATGCGGTTCACAGAGTGAAGCCCTGATCCAGTCCAAGCGCAAGGGTGCGGCCGCACTCAGAATTGTGCGGACCGCACAATTAGAGGAAGTGCAGCCGCATCTCACTTTTGTGCGACTGCAGAAAGTCATACCCACCAGTCAGTCTTAAAGTGCGGACCGCACACAGAATTGTGCGACCGCACAACCTTCGCAGGGGCAATTTTCTCAGATATTTTCAGCTGGGTATAAATAGATCTTTTTATCATTTTTAAGTTAAGTTTTGTGCACCTGAACACTGAGAGCCGTTTTTATTTACTGTATTGAGCAACTTTGTACTAGTTTAGCATTTAGACATTAGATTTTCTTTCCTTAATCAATTATTATGTATTTTATCTTAGTTTCTTGTTTAATTTCTTCTTTGTCCATGAGTAGCTAAACCCTTAGCTAGGGTTGTGACCCAACACTAGTATGGGTACTTAATGGGTGATTGATTTAGGGCATATTTGTGATTGGGTATATGAATTTTAGCCTAGTTCTTTCTTGAATCTGAAAATTGATGGTTGCAAACATTAATTCATGCCTAATTGACTTAGTGTATACTTGAGAAAGTGAGACTAAATCTAGTAAAACTTGGCTAATAAGAAATTGGGGCGAACTCAAGAAATTGATAGCCCAATTAAAGGGTCGAATCTAGAGATAGTAAGACCCGACTTGAGCATTTATCACTTGTTTCGTGAGATACCTATTTGGACTTGAGAAATCCGAATTGGGCAAAATCACTCAAACTACCTAGAGGTATAGAGTGAGTAGTTACGTATGATTGCTATATTGTATCCCGATCAACCAAACATGCCCTAAAGCTATAAATCCGTTAGGTAACCAACTAGGCGGAAGCCGCAACCCTATATCTTTTTAATAACATGAAAAACAACCAAAACCAAAAACATTGTGTCACGACCCAAAATCCCAACCTGTCGTGATGGCGCCTATCTCGATACTAGGCAAGCCGATAATCTCAATAAACCAAAACTTCTCTTTAAGGTTAAAAATATAATATTTAAATACAATACAAACACTCCCCAAAACCTAGTGTCACTGAGTACATGAGCATCTAATATGAATACAAGTCTGGAAAATATAGTCTATAATAGTCTGAGACCAAATACAGTAAACAAAGAGATAGAGAAGGAGAGACAAGGTTTGCGAAACACGGCAGTTACCTCAAAATCTCCTGAAAGTCAACCGCGCGAAAGGATCAATACCCGCTATGTCCGGGAACACCTGAATCTGCACACGAAGCGTAGGGTATAGTATGAGTACAACCAACTCAGCAAGTAACAATAATAAATAAGGAACTGAAGATAGTAACGAGCTACACAGTTATGGTTTATTTCCAGTAATTCCAGCAAAGAATAGACATGCTATCAAATCTGGCAGTTTAATGTCAAATCAATGTTTTATACAATTCATGTTCATGTAATTCGTATATCAACAATCTTACAAAGATTTCACAACAATGACAGATAGCAACTAAGTGCAACAACAAATGAAAATCAAGTACAACCTCTTAGGACAGCGATCACTCACTAGGCTCCCAACCCTCATCACTCCCTGGGCTCCCAGCCCTCATCACTCACTCTCAATGGGTACCCGCACTCACTGGGGGTGTACAGACTCCAGAGGGGCTCCTATAGCCCAAGCACTATAATCTGCACGAACAACTCACGTGCTGCACGGACAACTCACATGCCATAATATAACTATCTGGATCCACACGGCCAACTCACATGCTATAGTATAATATAAGAATCAGCACGGCCAACTCACATGCTATAGTATAATATAAGAATCAGCACGGCCAACTCACGTGTTGCACGGACAACTCACGTACTATAGTATCAATATCTCACAATCAGGCCCTCGGCCTCACTCAGTCATAAATCTCTCCAGTCTCTCGGGGTCTTAATAATTATGAAATCAACCCAAACAATAATGATATGATGTATCAATAATAACAACAGAGACTGAGATAAAATGTACAAGTAAAAACTGAGACTGAATACATATAGCATTTAGCAGGCAATTCAACAAGTACACGACCTCTGTGGGTCCTAACAGTACTATCACATAGCCTAAGCATGATTTCTAATATGATTTACACTCAAATTCTTATCAACACATAGAGAGCATATAGCTAACAATAAATTATTCAATTTTACAGTTTCCCGGGACGGACCAAGTCACAATCCTCTAGGTGCACGCCCACACGCCAGTCACCTAGCATGTGCATCACCTCCAAAATAATCACATGATACCAAAATCTGGGGTTTAATACCCTCAGGACCAGATTTAAAACTGTTACTTACCTCAGAGCGTGAAATTCATTACTCTGCTATGCCTTTGCCTCGCAAATCAGCCTCCGAATGCCTCGAATCTAGTCATAAATAATTCGTTTCAGTCAATAAAATTTATTGGAATTAACTTCATAAGAAAATGCTAATTTTCCATAAAATTTTGAATTTTAGCTCAAAAATTGTATGTGGGCCCCACGTCTCGGAACTCGACAAAAGTTACAAAATCCGAAAGCACATTCAACCACGAGTCTAACCATACTAATTTTATCAAAATCCGACCCCAACTCGACACTAGAATCGTCAATTTAAACTAAAAGGGTTTTCCAACTTTTCCAACTTAATTCGCCAATTAAATGATAAAAATAACCATGGATTCGGGTAATTTAACCAATATTGAGTTAAGAACTCTCTGTCCAGACCTCTCTTCTTTGCGAACGCCACAGGTCCCTCGCGTTCGCGAAGCACAACTCGACTGCCCAAAAAATTTAACCCTTCGCGAACGCGACTGTGACCTCGCGAACGCGTAGAACAAGGACCCGGGGGTCCCCAATAGCCCCACTCCTCTTCGCGAACGCAAACGCGACACCTCTCACTCGTTCGCGATGCACACATAGACTATACCTTCGCGTTCGCGTTCGCGTCCTCCCCTTCGCGGATGCGAAGAACAAAACCTCATACTCAGAAAACACTCTTCGCGAACGCGAGGGCCCACTCACGAACATGAAAGAGAAAATCAGAAAAATGAAGTAGTAGATATCAGCAATCTCACCAAGGCCAAAAATGATCCGTTAACCATCCAAAACTTACCCGAGCCCCTCGAGACCTCAACCAAATATACCAACAAGTCCTAAAATATCATACGGACTTAGTCAAATCCTCAAATCACCTCAAACAACGCTAAAACCATGAATTACACCCCAATTCAAGCTTAATGAACTTTAAAATTTTTAATTTCTACAAACGACTCTGGAACCTACCAAATCACGTCCGATTTACCTCAAATTTTGCGCACAAGTCATAAATGACATAACGGAGACACTCAAATTTTCAGAATCGGATTTCGACCCCGTTATCAAAAAGTCGATCTCCCGGTCACACTTTCCAAAAATTCAACTTGCGGCATTTCAAGCCTAATTCCACTACGGACCTCCAAATAATATTTCGGACACGCTCCTAAGCCCAAAATCACCATACGGAGCTATTAGAATCATCAAAATTCAAATCCGAGGTTGTTTATACATAGGTCCATATCCGGTCCACCTTTCTAACTTAAATTTTTAATTATAAAACTAAGTGTCTCATTTCACTCTGAATTCCTTCCGGACCCGAACTCACTAACCCGGTAAGTCATAAAATAACTATAAAGCATAAATTGAGCAGTAAATGGGGGAACGAGGTTATAATACTCAAAACAACCAGCCGGGTCGTTACACATTGTCTCTTACCTTTACAACTACAAGCATTAGCGTAAAAGTAGAAGTAGAAACACATTTGAAAATATGAAAGTGTAATCTTAGGCACGTCATACATTCACACTAGGTATATACCTAATCCCACATCAAGCTCCATGCGGAATCGATCCCGACTCGCATTGGGTTTTTATTATTGTATCGACCGCCTCGCAACCTAAATTAGTGGTGTGAGTTTGGGCGATATCAATGAGCTGCTTGCAACCTGCTTGTTTAATAAGAAGCCGATGCAAATTATTTCATTGAGTTGCTTGCAACCTGCCTGCATCAGTTGCTTGTAGATAAACTTCAATAGAGTACCAAACGGATAATCTTTTTCAGGAAGATTATCAATAGCGGAGTAATAAATGGACATCTACATTATAATTATTTTCATAACAGTCTGAGACTTGTCGGCTTGTGATACATTGATGGTTGTGAATGAGATAGGAATCACGTTACAAAATAAAAAATAGTGGATGAGTATATTTATAGGATATATTCAATTAGTAATCTTGTCATAGTCTTTATCGAACTTCTTGTGTCAAAATCATATCTATTCTCTAAATTAATTAAGCAGTATTGTCATCGAAAACCTATTTGTTTTTTCTTTTTTCCTAACGTCACTGAAAACCTAATATACGGTTGTTTTTTAGAATACCAATTCAACATACATAATCCAATTACTTCTAATTAATTAAGTATTTCCCATGTAAACTGTTGCATCGCCCTAGCGAATTACCTTAATCTAATATGAAAAATAAAATTATCTAGTAGCCATTTGTTTTATAAAATAATGAACCTTTAGTCATCTCTGACCCTCACCATATATAATTCCAAATGACTTGATCTCCCCTTTTTCTCGCTATAAAGTTAGTTAGGATGACGCCAACCAGAATTGAACATGATTCTAATTTGGTTTCTATCCTTCACTTTTTTGCTTTCGCAAAAATTTGGGATCCCTAAATATCTTATCGTACATATCTTACACCACCCACTTTAAAGTCAAAATAGTTTTTCAGCCATGAATTAGAAATTTTAGCTTTAGCCTTTTGATTAGTTTAACAAGTGATTAAAAGTACTTTTTTACTTTATTCAAACACTACAAAATAGCTACTTAAAAGCACTTAAAATATGTCAATCCAAACGGGTGCATAATATCATTTCTTTCTTACCTATAGTTTGATGTAGACTAATGGCTATTGGTCAAGTGCAAATTTAATTAATTTTAAAAATTAAACTCATTAAATTTAAATTATGAATTTGCCTCTCAAATTTGTAGGTTTGGATGCTTTGCTTGCTTTCTTTGATCAATTAGAAAATTAGTACTTAAAATATAATGATCAATGGAATGAGATCGAGGACCAATCTGGATCTCGGAAATAGTGAGAATAAAATTTAGTCATGTAAACTAATACTCCATCCGTCTTATATTATCTGTCATGATTATTTTGTACACGCTCCTTAAGAAAAACTAATTAGGATGAGATTTTCACTACTTTACCCTTATTCATATCTTAATATTTAATCTTTCTTCATTGGCAATTGAACAAAGTTAGGTATTTGTAGTCTTCAAGGATAATTATTACTCTCTCCGTTTACTTTTACTTGTCCACTATTGACTTTGCACGCTCCTTAAGAAATAATAAATAAAGTGTATAATTTATCATGATACCCATATTAATTGGTGTATAGCCTTAATGGATTTGAAAAATAATTTGGAATGAGTAATTAATGCTAAAGGCAAAACAAAAAAAAATAAATTATTTTTCTCTTGATATGTGAAACAACAACAACAACAACAACCCAGTATAATCCCACTAGTGGGGTCTGGGGAGGGTAGTGTGTACGCAGACCTTACCCCTACCCTGGGGTAGAGAGGCTGTTTCCAAATGACCCTCAACATCCTTCCCTCCAAGAACCCCCACCTTGCTCTTGGGATGACTCGAACTCATAACCTCTTGGTTGGAAGTGGAGGGTGCTTACCATCAGAGCATCCAAGAACTCCCCACCTTGCTCTTGATATGTGAAAGTGGACAAATAAAAGTGAAAATCTATTTTTATAATAGTGGATAAGTAAAAGTGAACGGATGGAGTACTAAGGGTAAAAAAAAGGAAAAAAGTAATCAATTTTGTCTTGAATTTTTAAAGTGATAAATAATTTGAGATAACTATTTTTAGTAACCACGACTGATAATATGAGACGGAGAGAGTAGTTGAATTGAGATTCTTTAGTTTCCTCTTAATTATTAACTGAATACCTCTTCCTCCTAGCTAGTTTCTTTAGAGTTTAGACCCTTCTCATCAGTTCGCGGTGGCCAAACAACCATGATTCAAATTGCATTGTTATGAATATTAAATTAAATCCAATCGTAACCTTTATATATTAATGTTCAATTAGATCTCACAGCCTTATTTTTGAACTTTTTTTAATAAGTTCTTCAAAAAGAACCCCCCTAATTAAACCCTATAATAAAAGAAGCCATCTTTTAGAGCTCTATAAGAACATGTTGTGGTAACAGGTGGTCCAATATGTGTATATATTTACACTAGGTAGACCCAAATTAATTATTTAGTATAGCATAACTTAGCATGAGGCGAGGCTACTTTCACGAGGAAAAATTAACTTTGATCACTATTTTCGGCTGTTATGATGTTATACATTGAAAGTTTTATTTTAATCTATGGACGGACTAAATGGTGTTGATTTCTTATGTGTAGTATAAAGTTGGCAAAATTGTTATTATTCTGTATTGCTACAATAAACAATTAAACTTTCTGAAAAAATAAAACAGAAAGTTAGTAATAGTTGTTTAACGAAATAGATTCTGAAAAATAAAAAAGAAACAGTATAGGAATAAATCGAGCCCACTGAATACACAGTGTGTCCTTAAGGAAATTATTCCCCTCAAGTACCCGAGGTGCTGGATATATCCTCCCAGGATAGAACGATTAACTCACCAGTANCCAGGAAAGAACGATTTAACTCACCAGTGTATTGGTACCAAAACTCTGATGAACTGCGAACCACTTAATGGTCGTAAAACACACTGGAAAATATTGTGCAAAAGAAGAAGAAAAAGAAGCTCAGAAAATTTCGTAAAGAAAGATTCTAGGATTCAAACTCTATTTATAGAGTTGCTGGCATTGTTTCTTAAAAGGTTTGCAACCTTTCAGAAACAGCCATGGCTGTTGGAAAAGGTGTGTTTGAAATATTGCGGGAAATTTAAAATAATCCGGGAAAGAAAACGGGCCTGAACGAACCGGGTCGCGGGTCATGGGTTATTCCGGATTGAATTTTTTGTTAATTATTTAATTATTTAATTAAATAATTGAAAGAAATTTTGTCCAAAAAGATTAATCAATCAATCGTTGACCGAATCCGTAGCCGTAGCCGTAGCCGTAG